>CAEFZY010064056.1:0-14250 GCA_903066815.1 Brachyrhaphis roseni | reverse complement strand
GCTTCAAGGAGAAACTCTACCCGTACTTTGGTCCTGGCCTTAATGATGGAGGTAAAAACTCTGCTCCTCTGATCATCCGTCCTGTTAACCAGGCTGATTGTTGATCTGATGAAGTGGTGAAGAATAAATCTGCATGACTGTGGTTGAAGTCCTGCTGGTGGAGAAGTGAGCTTGGAAACGTCCTCAGCAGGAAGTCAACAGTTCAGTTCACAGCTGGATTATTTGCTGCAGGTACTTCTTCTTCTGTGTTCTGCACATTTTCAGCTTTTGATCAGATCGATAGAGCACAGCCCACATAAGGAGGCCTTAGTCCTCAATATGGCCGTCACAGGTTCGAGTCCCAGCCTGATGACCTTTTGCCACACGTGTTTCCCTCTTTCATTAATCACTTTCCTGTGTGGTCAGACTCTGGAGCCAACAAAAAACCTTCAAGCCTTCTTTTTGCATTTACAGAAATAAAAACGTAAAACTGTGTAATTGACTATTGCCTTTATTTGAGATGATCTAATTGTTGTTTTATTGAGGAGAAAAGTAGGATGGGAATCAGAACCGGTTCGCCGTAGTTCAATGACATGGAATCGTTAAGCTGGTTGCTGATAGGTTCCCGTAACATGTGGCGTATTTTACATACATGCCTCCAACCACACAGCATGCAACTGATTTGTACGAATGTAGTGTTTGATAACGTTGCTTAGCAATGGTTGCGTCTCTCGGGGGCAGAAAGCTTTGAACGCACCGTCTCCTGTTTTGAATGTCCTTGGTACCGTTAAACTCCTCTGCATGCTGGTTACACATCAGAATAGGTCCTCAGTAGGTAATATAAATCCAACACAAACATGTCATGAAACGTTCCTGGTTCTTGAGGGAAGTAAAAATGGATCCTCCTCCTCTTCATCTCTTCAGTTTCCAAATTACAGAAGTGACTTAAATTACAGACTATTGTGTAATCTTCCTTCGGATGTGAAACACTTGGAAAAAATAGTTTCTTATGAAGTGTGTCTGTTTGGAGAGTTTCAGTCAGGCTTTAGAGCTCATCATAGATCTGGAACAGACCTGCTGAAAGTTACTAATGACATGCAGCAACGTTCTAAAGTCCAGAAAGACATCCTGACACCTTTTAAGACGCCAAATATTTTTCCACTATTAAAATCAGTTTTGATCTTTCCAGGCTTTTTATGTTTATAGTCTCTGCATTAGGGGTGCACCAATTTATCGGTGCCAATTTTCTTATTTTTGGGAGATTGGTGATCGGCCGATTTTTACATATGAAACCGATCTTACCCACCGATCTTCTCTAGCTCGGCAAATGTGTAAGAATCAACCACTGTCCTCTTTTGCTCTCTGGTGAAAATGGTTTCACTGACAGACCGGCCCACCATGTTAGGTCTGCACTAAATTAACTATTGCCAACTCAACAACTTTCTTGTAAAAATGGATCAACATGAAATGTTGCTCAACATGAAATCTTGAGCAACATGAAATGTTGAGCAACATTTCATACCAAAAAAATAAAAAATGGTATTGGCCAAAATTGGAATTGGCAGGTCAAGCTTTTTAAAAGATTGGTAATCGCTGATCGGCCAGAAAACTATCAGTGAACCCCTAATCTGTATCAAAAGTCTTGAAGAAACTGGAAAATAATCTATCAAAGATTTTCTTTGACTTTTAGTTTTATTAAATCTTATCATATCAGCAACATTTCTCAGAGCTCTGGCTGCAGACACAAAACTAGGACTTTATGTTGAAACTACCCTTCCTGCTACCCACTCCCACACCTCAAGATGACCTTCAGCATGCTAACAGGGCTAAGCATGCTAACAGGGCTAAGCATGCTAACAGGGCTAAGCATGCTAACAGGGCTACCACTTCACATCCAGACAAGATTATTGGCGTCTCAGTGGCGTCTGAAGTGACGGTTGCAGCTCGGGTAAGGCTTCGTTCAAAAATATCTCCCATTTCATAGCCAAATTTCTTGTGCGTAAAATGGAAAATGTAACTTTTCACTTTGTATTTACTTATTTTGCACTTAATAGATGATCATTTGGTAAAATAGAATACAGGGTCTGTTAGACGACAACAAAGTGATGCGACTTGGAGTTTTGCACCGTCGGTATGGATAGACAAAAACTTTGAACTTAAAATGGACAGCAGATTGGAGGGAATCATTTGTGTTTGCAGGTATTTCGCTATGACGTCCAGCAGAGGGCGCCATCAGTTTAAGCTCATATGTTGAGACTACTTTTCTTGACGATTACGTCTGTCAGGAGGTCAAAGTTCATGGTTCTTCTGTAGCTAAAAGTAAAACCACTGTTATACTGTACCCTGAACACATCACAGATAATTAATTTTCTCCTTTGTTTCTCTTTATGAGATGAATTCATTTGTTCATTGATAGATGAATGTTCATTGATCTGAGTTTATTATCATAAATCCATATTTTCATTCATGTGCAGCGTTTGTGTTGTGAACTGGTGGTTCAGTAATGTTAGGAATAAATCACTGACAGTCGAGGAGCTCAACGAGTTTCAGGAGATTTTACCAGGAAAATATCAAACACCTGGGGAAAAATATTGATTTATTGATATAAGTTTAATTTTTATTCTTAAAAGAATCTGTGTATTTATTTAGGTTATTTTTAACCTTTCCATAAACAATGCTCAAAACAAGCAAACAAAAAAGAAAGCCCAAGAAAAAACTAGAACAGAAACAGATAAATAATATTTAAACTCGTGTCCATGGTGAGAACATCGACAGGAATCTGGTTCTGATCAGTGAGTGAAATGTTCTGCAGAATAAAAGCTCAGCTTTTAAAACCATTCATAAAGTTTTCTGGGGTTTGGCTCCCTCTGCTGGTTCAGGCGCGTAGCTGCAGTTTGAATAACACGTTTATGTGAATTAATGTGAAAATCAGCCATTATTGATCTCTGATAATAACGAGTCATAATCTAAAGAAGAGGAACCAGCAGAACCGACAGGCGACCCGGTTGGGTTTTTCTACATTTATTATGATGTAAAACATAAACAACATAATGTTGTTCAGTACCTCCTCCAGTTACGTAACGCCTCCACCCAGACTGGTTGGTGACCTCTGACCTCCAGCACACACATGGAGGAATGAACAGAGGATGACATAAGAAGTGTTAATCCTCCTTATCCTGCGCTGACGGATCACAATCGGCCTGGAAATCCTCGGCACGCAGCTGCTGCTCCCTCAGCCTCATTGTTCCAGAACCAGCTTCTCTGAAGTGGACCTCCAGAACCCGAGCCTTCAGGTGAAGAAACATTGTTCTGCAGAAGCTGCAGCAGGGCGGAATGACAGAGGATCCGATTGTTTCACAGAAACTGGGTCCTCTGTTGGGAGGTTGGACCCGTCACACTCTGGTACCGCTCTGGTACCGCTGCGCTTCACATGCTGCATTGTTAACCCACTGGAGCAGAAAACAGCTGATCGTATGTTCAGACTGCTCCTCCATCTGAGACCCAGTTCTGTCCAGAACCGCTGATCCGGATCCCTCTGTAGTCCATTCAACCGGATCGGATCGCAGTTCTCCGGGTCAGATTGGACCGGATTATTAAAACTGATACAGTGATAATGTGAACCAGAACCATTTCTGCAGCTTCTCCAGCTCAACGGCCCCGTTGTCCTCCAGAACCAGCAGAACCAGAGCTGCAGCTGAAAACCCGTTTCTGTCAGATTGAATCAAGTTTATCCATAAAAAGTTTCCTTACGGTCTGGATGCAAATCGCCGGACTGAGTCCAGATTCACTTCATCTCAAAATGAGCAACAAAAACAAGCATGGCTGAAATAGTGACGATACCGAGCCGGGTTCTGGTTCTGCCTGTGGAAACTGAGTTCTTCCTGTCCACTGTCGCCACATGCTTGGTCAGGAGGAGGGAATGTCTGCTGGATTTGCACAACTGGAATCAAACTGAGCAACATTTCCCTCATTATGGTCACGACTTCAGGATCAGGTTTTACTGGAATGAAGTGGATTTTATAACATCTGTCAGGAATTACAGCTTTATAAATAATACAAGTCAAATCTAAAAACTACAGACACTATGAGGCTGATTCCACAGGAATCCAAGACTTATTTACAGGCAGTCATGTTTTTGAGCTGTGGGAGGAAGCTGGAGTACCCAGGAAAAGACATCGAAGCAAAGGGAGAACCCCATGCATAAGGCTGGGATTCAAACCCACAACCTTCTCACTGCAAGGCAGCAACATCAACAAACACAGGGTGAGCATTTCACACAGCTACCGAACTGGACATCAAGAAAAACCTTCAAATTCCACAAATAAATACAGACAAATCAACCAAACACGAGGAAACCTTCCTGTGGAAAATCTGCAACAATCAGAGCTCAGATGTTTCGGTCCGACCCGTTTGGACCGGAACCATTCGACGTGACGGTCATCCAGTTTGTTGAGCTGAAGCTTTAACCTGCATGCTCCCGGGCTGCGGTCCTGTCTGTAACCATGGCGACGGCCAGCGCTGGCCGCCTGTCCGTTTATCCCGGCCCGTGTGTGTTTCTGGTTCTGGCTGCCAAGATCCAGATTTGAGCTGTAGATTAACGATGAGCATGTTGTCCCGATCCGATAAAATCTGACATGAGCAGTAATCACATCCAGCCGGGCCAGAACCGCGGCAGAGGGCCGGATAAACCCCGAGCTGCTCACCGCAGGCTGGAGCAGAACCGGGTCCGGGTCCAGTCTGCAGTCGTGCTTCAGGTCCATTTAATATTCAGCTGCATCATGACTGCAGGAGGAGCTTCAGAGTTCTGACCCGGTTCTGATCAGCTGGTTCGTCAGACCTTAAAGGTCCTTTCATCATCTGAGTCTTAATGACAGTTTTTATTTCAATCAGCATCAAATGTTTATAAATACAGTTTTAAAGCGAAGCTCTCGATTTACCGGTCGATCTACGTTCCCACCATCATCTATGGTCATGAGCTTTGGGTCAGAACCGAAAGAACGAGATCACGGATACAAGCGGCCGAAATGGGTTTTCTCCATAGGGTGGCTGGGCTCTCCCTTAGAGAGAAGCTCAGCCATCATGGAGGGACTCAGAGTAGAGCTGCTGCTCCTCCACATCGAGAGGAGCCAGTTGAGGCTCTGGCATCTGGTCAGGATGGAACCTCTCTGGTGAGGAGTTCAGGTCCCACCGGGAGGAGAGGAAGATCCAGAACACGCTGGAGGGACGATGTCTCTCTGCTGGCCTTGGGATTCACTGGAGGAGCTGAAAGAAGAGACTGGAGAGGGAAGTCTGGGCGTCCCTTCTGAAGCTGCTGACCCCACGACCCGACAATGGATGGATGACCTTTGACCCCAAAACCACAAAGTCAACAATAAACAGACCAAAGCAACTTTTACTGTAAACATCCATTGAATGTTTATGAAATATGACAGAAAAGGATCAATAATGATGAGATTAATCAGATCCAATCAATCAACTTTCACCAGATTAACTTCCAGAGAAACCAGCAGATAAATGAAATGTTTTCATAAATTAAAATGATTTAATTCAGTTTGCTTCGTGGTAAAATGGAAACTTTTGAAAACTGAATAATTTAAGAAGGAATTTAATTAAAACCCAGAAAAGTTCAGAATCTTAGAGGTAAAACTTCTGATTGATTTGGATCAGGAAATTGAGACAGAAATCATTGAAGGTGACCTGATGATGAAATAATCAATATAATTAAGTTTTCTGCTGAATTTTGATCAAATCCTGAGAAAAAAAGTTTTTCTGGAAGCTGAAAAATATCAAACCTGGAGGCTAATATTAATTTGTATTTGAATAGTTTAGCTATTCTAGCTAACTCTGTCAATGTTTCACCCTGTGGCTCATATTATTGGTTTTTATTTTATAATCTCATCATATTTATCTTCAGGTTTAAAAAGACGCCAACGGCTTTAATGACACATTTCTGAGCATCAACCTGATGAATCATTGGTGTTGATTTCAATCCTCTCTGGATTTCCTGCTAATGAAGTGTGAAGTCACTTCCTGTTCAGAAAACGAGACGATTGTTTTCAGTCAGTCATGAAACGATCAGATTATTTTAATCATGTTTCTGTTTCCAGAACATTCAGAGTTGAGTCAGAGACTGAACCCAAGACGATTCATTGATCTGGGTTTGATCTGATCTGGTTCTGTAAAGGTTAACGGAAACTCTTCTCAGTCTCCTTCAGACTGGAAACAACAAACCAGCAGCAACGAAACACAAAAAGCATCTGGATAACCAGCTGAGTCGACGCTAAAAGCTTCAACTACCATAAAATACAAAATATTCACATTAAAATCATTTTAACATCCATCAGATCAAATGAAACCAATCATACAGAAGGTCAAGTTATTTATAAGTTTCTAAATATAAATGTGTTTATTTCCTCTAATAAAACATCAGTTCTATCATCCTTTCATTGCAGCTGCTGTCTGATGATCTGAACTGAAACATCTGGATCTGAAATAAACCGACAGAAATGAAAACATCCCAGAATTCCTCAGTTTTCTTTCTTCTGTGTTTTTATTTCTGATTTGAATCAAATCATTTCAGTAGAATCTGCAGGAGGCTGTTAGGACTCCTGCATCCTGCAGGTGGCGTCCTTCATGCTGGCTGTTTTCTGTTTTATTGGACAACAGCGCCATCAAGTGGATGTTTAAAGAACTGCAGCCTCTGTTCGGTGTTTCTGTTCTCTGCTTTCATTCAGGATGTTTTCACACACAAAACAGAACAGAGACATTAATATACCAGAATGATACTGGAGGTGAAGTGATGTATGATCTATATGTATGATCTATATGTATAATCTATGTATGATCTATGTATGATCTATGTATGATCTATGTATGATCTATGTATGATCTATTCCAACATAAGTCTGGCACATGGTGCTTTTCCCTCAGCATATTTCTTGTTTCTCCACAGTTCAGGATGGAGGCAGCTGCCAAGGTGGCATTTAGAGAACTAGATTAGATGGGAATGCTGTGCATTTTTCACAGGTAGGACACACCTGGTAAGTATGTTGGTGCCACTCATGTGATGTTTAGGTGAACAGTTTAAAACAGGTGACTGTCCCTGTTTTGCTGGATTTTCCAGCATTTTTGAGAATTTTTTGGAAACATTTTTTTTTTTCAATTTTACAAGGACTTTGTCAACTTGTTGTGTCTCTTTACATCCAGGGGCTGTAAGGATGAAAAACTCTTAAACAAACATGTTACATTGAACTATTTACTATAGGACTCCATCACACTGTCTACTGTTAGTCTGAATGCAAATGAAACCTACTACAGTGTCATTGTCTCATGAGTTGCACCTGCTGGCCTCAGCTTGATAAGCTAACAGAGCAACCAAATGTTTTATAGCACAGCCTGACATAAATCTATCTTTAAAATGTTCATATATCATGAAAACTGTTTGGTATTCAAATCAAGTGACATGATGAACTAGTAACTTTTGTCAAACTACCACAGGGCAACTGTAGCTACAACTCAGCGTGTCAGTGTGTGCTTGAATGACTGAATGTAGTGTCTATGTAGCACGTCTCTATGTAACAAAGACATAGAGCTATGTCTCTATGTCTCTATGTCTTTGCTGTATCCATCCATCTATTCATCCATGTTACTGTTTTTAGTTGGCAGGATGGACAGATTTCTAGTTCATCACTGGACAACAGAGACACAATCAGCCATGGACTCATCACTGATTAACTACATCAAACCTTCGACTCACTGAATGCAACATGTTTACCTTCTAATTCAATTAAAAGTGAAGAAACATAAACAGATTTCTCTGTTACACTGGAAAGCATCATCCATCTCTCCATCCATTTTCTTCCACCTTTATCCCATTGGGGTCAGGAGGTGCTGGTGCCTCTCCAGTGTCAAAGGGCGAGAGGCGGGGTCACCTGGACGGGTCACCAGTCTGTCACAGAAAGCATCATATGACTTAAAATTTATTTTAAACTTAAACGCTGCTTTAGCCAGAATCAATAACATTTTTAAGCAGATGTTTGTGGGTTTTAATCTAATTATTGTAGACCAGTTTATACTCATATAAAGACTTTGACTTAAGATTCTGAGTTTATTTAAAAAGATGAATTGGTAACATCAACCTTCTCTGTATACAAATGACGAAGCAGATCAGTGTCCGTCCTGTGATTGGACAGATCAGTGTCCGTCCTGTGATTGGTGGCTTCCTGTCCAGCAGGAAGTTTAAAAGCTGCTGCAGGACTGCAGACATTCACAGGAAGCTGGACCAGCAATGGCTCTGCTGAAGGTTCTGCTGCTGCTGCTGGGGCTGGGTGAGTCGGACTCACTGGACACACTTCCACTGGTTCCAGGCATGCTGCTGCTTTCTGATGTTCATCTGTTGAATCTCATGAGAGCTGAGCTGAAATGTTGACCTTACATGTTTTGTTAATGATGAAGTTTCCTTCTACAGGTTTTCCACTCGACTCAGACTCGGTCTCACTGGACAAGAGAATCATTGGAGGTCGTAACTGTCGTGATGAAGAGCGCAGGTTTCACGTGAAAATCACTGTTAATGGGAAATTACAGTGTGGAGGATCTCTGATCAGTAATCAATGGGTTCTGACTGCAGCTCACTGCTGGGAACCCAAAGGGTGAATGAGGGACATTTTTATTGAAACATCACACAAATGTATGTTTGTTTGTCTAACTGTTCTTTATTTGCACAGGAGTATTGAAGCACATTTGGGAGTTCATCTTCAACGTGTTAAAGCAGAGAGTCATAAAATCACTCACCATGAGATCTATAAAGACATCAATAATAATGAACATGACATCATGCTCCTTAAGCTGCCAAAGGAAACAACAGCAATCAAACCTATCAAAATGACTGATTGTTCAAAACCTCTCGATATGTAAGTTTTATCTTAATTAAATCTGAGAATTTGGTTCTTGATCTTCAAGTTGAGACAAAGTTCCAGGAGGATTTTTAAGATCTGGTCTCTGAGGGCCAGCTGGTTTTCTGAAGGTGACTTATATTTCTACTTTTCTTTTTCTTGTGTTTCAGTGGCACTGAGGTTCAGATCGCAGGTTTTGGACCAGCAATAACAGCATTAGATAACAAACGAAGTGAGATAAATGTTCATGATGCTGATTGTTTTGGTCTTTACCTCAGAATAATTCAGATGATATATCAGCCTTCAGATTTTCTGATGAAGATGAACTTAGCAGAATTTCCTCAATGTCAGATTATGAAGAATAATCAGAAATAAATTGATAAAATTAGTAAAATATTCCAACACTGAGACCTAACATCTGTTCAATCTACTTTTTATTTACAGTCGACCATGAACCAGTTGATCTTCAGTGTGCAGAAATTAGGATTTTTCATCATGGCAATAATAAATTTTCTGAAGATAAATATCAGTACGAGCACTGGTCCTGTGCTAAAAGCTTTATTAAGGACACATCTTCAGTAAGTCTGTTTTCTAACCTCTTTCTGCTGCAAAACTCGGCTTCATGTCTATTTTACTGGATAAATCATTTTGACATTAAAACTGAAAGCTTTGTGTTTGTAACAGGGCGACTCTGGTGGAGGATGGATCTACCAGGACAGGCTGTTTGGGGTTCATGTCCTAACTGGAGATAAACACTATGCATGCACTGAGCCTGCTTATTTCATGGACATCTGTGGCTACAAGAAGTGGATAAATGACACAATTAAGACATAAAATCCCCTGTGTCTGAATTGTGCCTAAATATTTCAAGCATCATAAAATCACAAAGCTCAAGTTAATCTTTACAATTCAGTTCTCAGTTGATTCATTTCCTGATTTACAGCAGAATTATTTGTGAATTAAAGTTATTGTGTGTAAGTTAATCTGTGATAATATCTTATTTCTCAATAAGTAAAGCTGCGGTTTGTAATAATCAGTAATAATATCCACTGTCACATGACTGGAAAATAAATGGCTGTTATCTGATCAGATTGTCTCTGTTGTACTTATTTCTGGTCATTAGTGAAAAAATAACAGATTTTTCTAACAAACTGAACATATTTCTAGTTTTAAGACTGTTAAACTTCTCATTAAAGAAACCTAAAAACCTCTGTCAAATAGTTTTTATGGGAAACAATAATATCATCTGCATGCATGTCTTGGACTTATTCAGGTAAATTCTGTTTAGAACTGAACATTTTCTAATGATAACTTTACTTTTTTGGAAACCTTGCAAAGACAGACATTAAAAACTTTTCAGAAGATGATAAATCAGACATTCTGGATCTGGATTAGAGGTGGTGATATAATATATTTTATAATAAATAAACAATAAACACACTTGAGCTCTCCTACAAAATGAAGGCAGGAATAGTTAAAACTAAAACACTTTAAAACATTATTTCTACTCAGTCAGGAGCCAGAAATGACTGAACTCTTGCCAAAGAAACTCTCAAACTTTTGATATATATAAAAGAAAAAGTGTTTCAAATTTAGCTAGAAAGCTAAATATTTTTGACATGTGAAAGCAATATTTAGCTTGCTATTTCACTTGCTTGCTAGCACTTAAAAAAGCCACAAGAAAAACAGAAATCCAGGAAAAGTAGATGGCTGGAAACAGATGGGAACATAACATAAGTAGGTGAGAGTAACTGGTGAGAAGTTTCTGAGGAAAGAGTGATGAAATACTGGGAGGTTGTGAGCTGAGCAAAAGACCCGGGAGAGAACAGAGAGGAGCAGGAAATAAATCTAACACTGATGATATTTCATGTGCTGAGTAAAAACTTCCAGTTTATCCACCAACACGGATGTTTCCAACCAACTCCCTCAGAAAACTCCCGCCCAGCAGGGGGCGCTGTAAAAACAGAGGAGATGTTACTGAACTGCCTGCTTTCCTCCTCCTGTTCACAGAAACGTGTTTATAACTGAAGACAATCAGAGAAAAGCTGCTGGTTGACGGATCAGAACCTGAACGGAGCAACCAGCAGATATGATCTGCTACATTTTCCATAAATCCTTGGCGCTCTGCAAAGTGACAAACATTTGGAAATATTTGTTGCCAAAGCCAAATCTCATGAGGAGCCAAATGATTTTAGGCTGAAGCTCTGGCTTGTTCTGAAATCAAAACAATTTGTGAAATGGAAACTTATTTGCTGGATCTGCTTCAGTTCCAGAGCAGGAAGACGATGCAGCAGCTGCTGCAGCAGCTGCAGCACTTAATGTGACACAAAGTGGTGCAGAAGCTTTTCATTGATTTTTCATCTGCCTTTAATCCAGCATCATATTTGCTGAGAACCAGAGATGTGAATATTGACCTGATGTTGTGACTTCTTAGTGACGCCACATCTGGTCAGAGGCTGACGCTCAGGTGTCTGCATCACTTTTAGCATCTTTGTTGTTTGTTCTTTACACATATTCCTGCCGCAGTCACCTTGAGACTCAGCACATTAAAACTTTCCTGACGACTTAGTGGTTGTGTTCCTGCTAATGGCTGACGTTCGGACCGGTCTTGATAAGGACTTCTGGGCGCGAACCTTCAGCATAACCTAACAGAAGAGATGTGGATGGACTTTAGGAAGGTTTCTCTCCCTCCAGGTATGAAAGGTCAGGTAGAGGAAAAGGTCCAAGAACGAAAGAACCTGGACAGACTGACGGACAGACAGACATCTGAGACCCAGGCTGATGAATCTGCCGGAAAGCAGACGCAGTTCCTCCAGAAGTTTACCAGCTTAAATGTTGATTATATATTTATGAAAATGTTTGTAACCCAGGGTAAAATCTGGCCTTTACTGCAGTATCATTGGTTAGAACGACAGTCAGTCACATGACGCATTCAGCCAATCACGGCTGGTCATTCAGGCTCCAGGTGTGAAGGGAGAACTGGAGACATCATTCCTTCATGTTCTTTATTCACTTTAAGACTCAGTCTGAACAGGATTCAGATCTGAACCAGTTCAGCTTGGAGCCGTGGAGTCTGACTCAAAGCCAGTGAGTAGTGAACGAAATGTTTGTTGTTTAGCATGAAGGCTGCAGCCAATTATTACTTGATTGAACTTATTAAAATATGAGTTGAATGTAATGAGCTAAATGCTAAAATCTCTGTTTTTGTTTTAAAGAGATATAGATTTGTAGATATCTTATCTTTATTGCCAGGTTAGTTTGAGTGAATCTGTTGGCGCCAATAGAGACCTGAGGAATGAAAAATAAAATCTTCCACAGTGTAGCTTTGATTTTAATATCATTTGTTTTAGTTATAAATCAGAATTTTCTTCAAACTCTTGTTCAGGAAAGCAGCAGGAAGTTCAGTTCCTCCTGATTTCACTTCCAGTTCAAATCATTTCTGGGAGAAAAAAAATCCACCTGGAGAATCAGAGCGAGACGCAGGCTGGAAATATGACTTAATGTTTGATAAAAGGTCAAAAACATCTGATAAAGACTGGGATACACACACACACACACACCCCCACCCACACACACACACACACACACACACACACACACACACACACAGCCAGGGAATAACGGGTCTAGCAGAGATTCTCTCCTGCCTCTAAAGAGGCAGCAGGAAAATATGTGATTAAAAACTAATTTAAATAAAATAACAGGAACCAGCTGATTGGATCAAAATGAGAAGAAAAGAGGAACCGAACTCCATGGACACAAACAGGAAGTCAGTACACCCTGCATGCAGTAAGTCAGTACACCCTGCATGCAGCTGGACAGCAGACTTAGTTTCTGGATGTTTTCCAGCCGGTCCAGTTGATCGGATCAGAACCGGCTGGAGAATCTCTGTTCTGGTTCTCTGTTTGTCAGTGAATCAGAACTTCATGAAGCTCTGAGAGGCTTTGCTCTGAAACCTGCTGTTCAGGAAGGAACCATGTTGACCCATCAGGTCGGTTTCACCAGAACCAGAATCAGATCTGGAACAAACCGCCTGAGATGTTCAGAACCTGCCGAATCCTTTGAATCTGGACTGAATCAGGAGTTTCTGATCAGTTGAAACATTTGATCATTTCCTTTCAATGCAGCATCTTTCCAGTTTTTGCTTGAAGCGTTTCTGCCTAGTTAAAGGCCGACCAGGAGACAGGAGCTGCTAATCAGAGTCAATTCAAATCAAATGTATTTGCATTTCAGCAGCCAGTCAGTCCAAAGTCTTCACATCATAAAATACCAGAATGTCCAATAATATATTTTCCTTGATGTTCAGCAGTTTTCCAATAAAGTCAGTCTAGTTCTCTGATAGTTATTTTCTGATGGAGCGCCACCGCCACCTACTGGCCGTTTCTGGTACTGAAGCATCTACAGGGCAGATCCATGAAATCTGAAGGCATCAAATATGTAAAATAAATTCAGATCAAATATAAAAATCAACATTATTGAGTTGAAATCAGAGAATGGAAACATTTAAATCAGGAAGCAGGGATGAAAAATCAGCTTTAAAAGAAACACAAAAACATTATTTCAGTTTTTTCATGATTGTGGGATGAAAACCAGGTGAGTCAGCAGGAAACTGAAATCTGAAATAATCCATAAATTAACAGGAAAAAATAACAACAAACATAAAATACACTGAATAAACGAAAACTAATGAATGTAAAAGTAAAGAGGTGATGTGTGTTTCCCTCTGGTCTGAACACCCAGAGATGTTAACGCCTCTGGTTTAAAGCTGTAAGGACTGAGAGCCTTTTGAAGGAGAAATGATCTGAAACTGGTCCAGTCATGATTAAATATTAAAACGCCTGAAACAAAAACAACATTTAAACTGGAAAGCAAGAATGAAACAGAAAAGATCATTAAAAATAAACTGGAAGACTTTTCTCCTGGCAGGATCAACCACACGATGGCGCTGTTGATCCATGAATAGGTGAGCTGATCCCAGCAGTGAGGTTCTGATCCAAGACGGGTTCAGAGAGCAGAGTCCAGGTCCAGGACTCGGCTGCTCAGCACCGACCCGGATTCTGCAGCTGCCCTCCTGCATGTTGTCGGGTCCAGAAGAAGAAATCATTGATATGAAACTTTCACCGGGTTTTCTTCCAGAATCGACACCTGGTCTCTGTCTGGACTCGGCTCTGCTCCACCAGTAACTTATTTCTCTTCACCTTGACGGACCGGTACAGCGCCCGCTTCACGGCAGACGCTGCACCAATCCGCCTGTCGATCTCCCTTCTTCCCTCAGTCGTGAACAAGATCCCGAGATACTTGAACTCCTCCACTTGGGGCAGGACATCCCCCCCGACCCGGAGAAGGCACTCTACCCTTTTCCGGCTCAAGACCATGGCCT
>CAEFZY010064051.1:0-11766 GCA_903066815.1 Brachyrhaphis roseni | reverse complement strand
AAAAAATTCATAAATAAGCCGCATCATTGTATAAGCCGCAGGGTTGACAGCGTGTGACAAAAGTCGCGGCTTATAGTCCAGAAATGACGGTATCTGAAATATTGAACTATACATATATATTTTTTTATTTCTCTATCGCTTGATACCAGTAACCAGCTGATTCCTTGTGCAAACCTAAAGTTTTCTCTATATTTGTGGTATTTCTCTTTTTTCTGCTGCTCTCCTTCTTAATATTGAAGTTCCTTTTGTCTGATCCACTTTTTATGGAAGTGTTATGAATAAACTAAAGGCTGGATGCTCAGAAAGGGTGCGTTCAGCTTTTTACTGGTATGAAAAATAGGCCCTCTGTAATAGTTTCCCTCACTGCATTTATTGGTTACTTTAAAAAAAAAAGTAATTTCTTTATATCAGCATCCAGCTGAAAATTGCCATGTATTAGAATTAGGCGTGGTAAGCCTCTAATTCTGTGGCATTTACAGCCGGCTGTGTTTCCATGCATTTATAACACTTTGATTCTTAAGAGCTCCTTTAATCACTTGCGAGTAGCTCGGAACATAATAAACAACTCGCTGTAGGAAAAGTGCCACATGGTCGTGGGGGATCGAGGGAGAGAGGTTTCCAGCTAGAGAGTTAAACGCTTCTGTCACTGGCAGTTTAGTTGCTGTGTTTTTCATGCGCCGTAAGCACTGTAATCTAGTCTTCGAGCTTATCTGCCTTGGCTACAAACAGTGTCAGGCGGAATAGACGCGGGGCGGCGTGAAAATGAAAAATTATCATCCCCGTACGATTGTGTGACACAAAGCGATGCTGTTGCTTCTTCTAGCCTTTTTTTTTTTCTTTTTGATTGAGATCACAGGATGTGTTTGAGGATTCTAAACACCCTCTCACCTGGCTGCCGTCTGCTGTCCGTATCTGATGGCGCGCTCCCACTGCTCGCATCAGCCACTATCAGGACGCTGCTCTGGCAGATCGCCCTGCTCGACTGTTGTTGTTTGACTTAAACAGGTTACACACTTTCAAATGCATTACTACATGCTGAATACAGTATCTTGGCCAGAACTCCCTTGAAAAAGAGGTTTTTAATCACAGTGGGTTTTTATTCTGGTAAAATAAAGGTTAAATAATAACAATAAAAAAAGTTACACTTCAGGGCAATCTTCTGTTGCACCTCAGATGAGGTGGGTGGAAGTGAACTGATAATGCTGTGATCTCAGATTACTTAAAATACCTACAAGGAGGGGGAAAAACAAAACGTGCCTCAAGTTTCAATCTATTTTTCTATCAGTGACAAACAGGCACGTCTTGTCCTGGTCAGAAATGTATTGACACATTCATAGAGTGCGGTCTGGCTTTGATAGTCAGTCAGCTCGCAGGTGCAGACAGTTGACATGCCAGAACTGCGGCGTGAGATTGACCCAAGTGACAAAAGTAAGCAAAAATCCATCTGCAGATGAGCTTTTTTCAGCAAGATGAGAAGAATATCACAGAAGGAAAAGAAAAAAGTGCTAAATTCTTCTTAGTTTAGCTTCAGTTCTGGGTTTGATTTTTTGTCTTTGGAGTCAAATAACTGCACAGTGTTGCATGTGTGTGTTTTTGTAAACGCAAACACACCTACACACACACCCCCACACACACCAGTACAACTTTCACTTGCAGATTTTTTAAAATATATATATTTTAATACTTTTATACTCCATCACCTTTTTGTCATTTTGTCTTGTTATGATGAAACTATTTTTGTTGGGATTTTATGCAAAATAAAAAAGTTTACAAATAAAAATGCATGCAAATATTTGTATCCAGTTCTCCTGAGTTGATGCTACTGCTGCAGTTACAACTGAAAGTATATTATATACTGCAAAAACACAAAATATAATTTTAGTCTCTTTTCTAGTGTGAATATCTTAGTATACATGAAATGAGACTAAATTAACTCACAAGGAGTTAATTTAGCTTCAGTTCTAAATTAACTACAAGATACAGAACGCTGTTTTAAGTCAGTAGTTTATTAATATTAATATATTTCCACAGGCAGATTTTACAAGACAGATTGTATATTTGTAAGTCTTTACAAAGACTTGTACAAATGTCTTTTAATTAGTGAAATTATCTGCTGGTGGAACTAGTAGTTTTTAAAGTCTATATTAAGGAGTTGTTGACTGAAGACAAGCTCTTATAGCCCTGAAAAGTTACTTTTGTCCACGCAAGAAACTGGACCAAAATTTCTTTGTAAAATTTAGGATTTTTGTAGTGTATTTTTCCTCCATCTTTATTCATCTTACAAGTAGATATTTTATTGAACATTTTCCTTCATAAAAATAGCTTAAGGTATATTTTTTTAAATAAATGTCAAAATTTTTTGGAGAATACCACATTTCAAATCTAGCTACAGACTCTCAATTGAAAGATTGAGTCAACGGTTCCCTTTTTAGAGACCGTTGATTTTGCTTTTAGCTCTAGTTAGTTAGCTTTTCAATAGGCAAAGTGTTTTGGGTGTTTTCCTCAACATGACATGTTTAAACAATCTCCTGTACTTGTAAGCTAGTTTTGTCTTATTTCAATTGTACTATGGTAGTCGTACTTGAAACTAGACCTAAAAATTACTTTGTAAAATTTTATGTTCTTGCGTTGTATAAAAGTATTACCACAGAGATTTCTTGTGGTGGGTTAAGGAAGTTTCTTATGAGTTGCAGCCATTCCGATTTTGGTAATTTGCAACTCTTTTTATGACATTCTAAATATCAGTGTGGGACTTATTTTCCTTCTGTATATTTTATAAAACAAATCCCTTTTTAGGAATAAGTTACCTGGTGGCGGCTGTCCAATGGACTATGGCTTTCAGCCATTCGCAAATAAACTGCTTGCGTTTTTCACTGCAAGATTAAGAATGAGGCTGAGAAAGAGAGAGAGCGCGGGAGCTGGAGAGAAGTGGCTGAACACCAAACAAAAGAAGTCAACATGTGGAGTAGACATAAGATGAAGAGGGCTGCTTTCTGCTTTAGTGAACACAGTGAGGAATTATTAATTTTCACCGTTGTGCTAAGGTAAAAGTTTGTTTGTAATGGCCTGGCCTGTGAATCAGCTCTGGTAACTTAAAAGGAGAGAGGAAAAAACATAAACTTTGTTTTCAGCTGCACACACACAAACAGGCAGTCATGGAAATAAATGATAAGGCGAAGAAAGTCTAGGGAGTGAGCAGTTAGGAAAACAAGGGATCAGTGAAACATTAAACCGTTTGGAGGAGACATTTCTGGAAAAGAAGCTTGAGGTGAAGTTAAATTGAATTTAAAGACAAAAGAATGGAGTTACCACCTATAAATCACCTTTTTTTTTTGCACAATTATAGTCTTTGATCGTAACATGTTAGTTGATTTGGGAAGGGGATGGCTGAAGTCATTTTTAGTCCCATTTAGATAATGATGGTATATTTGTAAATTCTTCTTGTGAAATGAACCACCTATTGAAATACTTAACCTCTGCTTTATGTAAACACTTAAAGATAAGAATTAGTCACAGAGACGATGCTCTAATGCTGCTTTAAAGATTCCACTGCTGTTAGCTTATTTTTGTTTTTCTTTCACACTAAAAATATCAATGACAGTATTCAGAGAAAAAATGTGACCTTTGCTTTATATTTCTCCCTCGTCTCTTCCTGGTCAGTTGCTCTTTTTACTGTTAATAAAAACAAATAAGCATAACCATTACTAAACAAAATATTTCTTGGAAAGTAGAGTATGTCTTGCAACGTGTTACTCACTGCAGAAATACAAAATCTTGCCAAGTATTTATGATCTAGTTTCTAGTGCAAATATTGTAATAGATTTGAAATAACACAAAATTAACTTACAAGAAACCTTTCAGCAAGATATTGGAGCTTGTTTTAAGTAAATAATTCCTTACCAATGGAAAAAAGTACTACTTTCATTGACAGATTGTTTCACTTTTTTTCTTATTAGTGAAACTTTTAACTTTTTTTTAACTTTTAAAACAAGCACCTATATCTTGCACAAAAGTTACATGTAAGTTAGTTTTATTTTATTTCAAGTGTACTAAGAAATTTGCACTAAAAAGTAGACCAAAAATACTTGGTAAGATTTTGTGTTTTGTAGTATAATTGCTTTAAGTGTGTAATTTCCTCTGGTATTACACACTCACATCAGGGGCCTCGATGTGAGTTTTTTAAGTTTGATAATCTATTTAGAAATTCAGGCTAATATTTTGAAGCAGGGAAAGAAGTGGTCCCCAAATTGCACTGGTAGAGGTCATAACTAAAGACTTTTTTTGTGAGGTGGGTAGTGAGCCTCCATTCCTTTTAAATTGTTCACTGGGCAGCATACTGAGCAGTGGAAAATAATATATTTTGACAGACTAAAAGAAAGCGAACAAATAATTTGGAAACATTGTAAACATACTGCAATTGGCTAACCTTTAGCCGCTAATGAAATAGCCGCTAAGGACTATTTCACAAAATCAATGGAAAATCCATAGCATTTGGATAAGTTACACCATAACTGGATTATTCTACATTGGTCACATTTAAAAAAAAGAAAAAAGGTCTTAATTTCTCTTCCTCTGGCTTATATAATAAATTATTTTGTTCATATCTAGAAAAGACATCCTCCTCCTCCCTTTTTTTAAGAGGATTTTCTTTTTTCTATTTTAGGAATGTTGATTCAACCTGTACATTGTGACACATCTTTGTGGTTTCTTCTGCAGTTATCTCAAAGGTCAGCACTTATCCAGATAATTTACTGCTGGTCATTGGTCCAAATTTTTAAAGTCAAATAGTTTTGAACTGAAAGTCGAGCAGAAAAGCATGGGTGTGGTTTCACTTCCTGTTGTTGGGCTCTTAGAGGGAATCCACCAGTCGTTTTACGCCAGCTTTAGGTTTCATCCGAACTTGACCCACCATTGTGGTTTGTGTAAAGGTCAGTAAGAGATAAATAAAGATTTTTTGCAAGGAATGAAGTTTAGAATATCCAGTATCATGTTACGGGAGGCTTGAAAAGTAAAACTGCTTTTTTTGTCTTTCCCTCCAACAGTCTACTCCCACAATCACTTTTTATGGGGCAGTGAAAACTTATATAATATTTTTTGTTGACATCAATCTTTTTATTTCTTGTTGTTACTCAGCTCAAGTTTATGGGAACATCGATTGGGGTAAAAAAGCTTCAAACTTGGCCTGCAGCAGCATGGACGTGGCCTGAAATTTACCAAAAAATCCAACAAAAAGTTCTTTCTAGACAAATGTGGGTTTTTTTGTGTAATCAAATGACACAAGTGAGATCTTTCTTTAAAAAGCTGATATTTATTTATGATTTTGTCCCTTATTTTTCTTCTCCCTCCACTCTCTGATTTTAGCCTTGGTTCCTGTGTTGTTTTCAGAAACAAAGTCTCTCTAGCTGAACAGGAAAAAAATAAAAAACAGGGCTCCATGCTATGAAAACAGGAATGACAAACACCATTAGCTGAAAAGTTTCCATCTTTTTGCAACTATGTTATTGTTTACTTTACCATACACATGCTAATATGGTTATCTCCCTGTCAAGGCTGGTCAGAGTAAAGGGGGGGGAGCACTTGCAGCTGCCTTTTAGACAATAAGAAACAAATGTCACAGCTCAGCTACACAGACCGCCTTTCACAGGCCTACAGTACTTGGCCTTCTCGGCCAGTTGGCTTGGCCTCCTGCGTGATTTTTATCTTCTCTCCGGTGTTGGATGCCCTCACAATATGCCCCCCCCCCACCTCAACACCACCTTTTTTTAAAGTCCCCTCTTGCTCTCTTCTCCCTGTCTTACTTTATTTGTCTGTATCTCTCCATCAATCTTTCCTGGTCCTGTTGTTAACTATGTGCACACTAACGTATGGGCCTCTGTTTGCTGTGTGAAGTTCTTTATCAGGGGTTTGGGGGAGACGGTTGTGTGTCTGTGTGTTTGGAGTGGCCGAGCAGAGGCCGGTTCAGCTGCAGGTCACGCCCTGCCACGTTTGGTCTGCAGATATCCTAGTGACGCTTAGAGGCCATTTATAATAATTAAATTAAGAATACACAAGCGGAGAGTAAAAAAAAACAAAACAAGCTGAAGTGCTGCAGAGGAGCATGCATTTTTTAAAATTATTTTAATACTTTTATACTCTTTAACCTTTTTCTCATTTTGTTTGTGTTACTACGACAAACCAACAAAAAGTTGGACAGAATTGTGAATTAGAAGGATTTTAAACCCTACAGTGCACTTTCAAAAATGTTTACAACTAATACATAAACATATTTGTATCTGGTCCTTTTGAGCTCTCAATATTTTAGGGCACACTGCAAAAACACAAAATCTAGTCTTGGTCTATTTTCTACTGCATACACTCAATATTTTACCCTATTTGTTTTGAAATAAGACAAAACTAACAATTAACTTTTCAGCAAGATATAGAAGCTTGTCATAAGTAAATAATTCCTTAATATTGATTTTAAAACGTTCACTTATAACAAGACATTTTTCCTATGTCATAAGGAAAAAAACTGACTTTTTCAGTATTAATCAATCAAGTTTATTTGTATAGCACTAGGGTGTAACTTTGTGTTGCAACTTAGTGGGGACGAGGAGGAGCTCCGGGGAGGGGGTCAGGGGAGGTGGTCTGATGCTGTCACAGTTACTGGAGGACCTTTTCTTTTTTAGTGCTAAGAATAATGTCAAAACTTACAGTCTTATTCAATAAATTAGGACATGCATCCTGATCAGGCTTGTCAGATTAATAGTACCGTTCAAAAATAACCTTTTAGCAGGTATTAAACATACTACAAAATATAAATATGTTAAAGCGTTAGTGATCTAATTAATCTATATAAAGCCTTTCACTTGGTGATGGAACTGCTCACAAAGGAACTTTTCAGTCATATTCTAATTTATGGAATCAGCCTGTGTTTGTTGAATGCTTGCCTACAGTTGAAAGCAGTTTCACAATTCAGTAATATTTTTTGTGAAGAATTATTACATATTTACCTTTTATTGTCTGATTTTATCATATGTTAAAAACATAAACAACATGAGATTTTGTAACAATCAAAATTATATTAAACATTTCAAAAGCAGAATAAGTAACGTCTGTGTAAACCAAATGAATCCTTGTTAATGCAAACTTTGTATTTTTCAATTATGTGATTCTGACTCCACAGTTTTCCCTGAGTTGGTTGGCAAAACCTTTTGTCCTGCTGACTTGCACATAGCAGATGAGATGATAATATTAAAGACACAAAAACCTTTTTGGGTGTACTTGGGGCAGCTGGTGAGTAGAGTTATTACTGGATTCTATAAAATGTGGCTTAAACCTGAGATGCTGATGTTTGGATATGTAAAAATATATATTCTCTCTGCATTATACATAGTTTGGTTTCTGTCAGTTCTGTAAAGATAGAGGAGAGAACCAAGCAAATTTCTCTTTTATATTGGCTAATAATTTAATTTTACTTAATTGTTGCTGTATGGTTTAAAATCTAACAAACTTTGACTCCTGTATGCTTCATGAAATATTTCATCCTATTTGATGATTCCTCTGAATATTGCCACGTTCTATGATCAAATGATGCAATTAGTCCAGGTGAAAAATGCAGAAAGACGGGTGACTGTATTATATTTCTTTTCTCAGCCTGTCAGCTTAATGTCACACAGACTCGCTCAAGTGCATCAGGAATTAACACTAAAAAAACACAAAAAACGTTTCCCACACAAAAAAGTACATAAAAACACCAAACAAAACATTCTGTTCATTTCAGATTTATGCTTCTGAATTTTCATTTTGCAACCATTAGGAAGTGATCGCCTGAACACTAGCGGTGGTTGATTAGCTTGCTTAAACACCTGCTCTCCTGATTATCTGTCACAAAATCTATGTGGGTGGCCTTGTTTTTGTGTTAATTGAACCAAAATACTCTGAACAGAGCAGCAAGAGTACATGTTAAGGTGATAAAAGTTAAGCTAGCATAGCTAACCTACTCTCCACTTTCTTTATATATATAATGTCCAATCCACTAGATCACTGAGCAGACTTACCATTTACGTTTTACAAAGGAATTTTAAAAACATTGACTGGCTGTTAATGCTTTGAATGCAGCATGCAGCTGCTGCCGAATTACTGTACGCAAATAGATGCAGGCACATAAAGAAAAGAAGGTGCAGGAAATATTGGTGGAGACTGTCCCCATCAGGCCAAAGCTGGTGGGGAGACATCCACACCAGTCCTTCAGAAAGTTACACCTATGGTATAGCACATTTCAGCAGAGCAGTTGTGGTGTCTTCTCTAAATAATTTAGAGGAGACACCACAAAGTCAACAATTGAGAAAACCAGTAAGTTGTTAAGTGCCGTCATTAACACATCAAAATGTTGGTTAATGTTTCATTTATTATGGTGCAACTCTGAATTACTGACTTAAGGCAAACTGCTAAAAAGTTACTTGTAAGTTAATTTTGTGTTATTTCAGAAGTACTAAGATATTTGCACTAGAAACTAGGATGGAAATACTCTGTAAGACTTTATGTTTTTTGCAATTTTATGTGTCGTCCATCTTTACTCTTCTACTTTCCAGCCTGGACTTTTTCCCGATTCTTCTTTGCAAAATAGCTAAAGATCAGACAGATCTAAAAAAATATTGGTGAATTACAATTTTCAAAATCTTGCCACAGATTCTCTACTGGACTTAAATTTTCTTTTTGCTTGTTCTGCTTGTAGCTCTGCTTACAAGGGGTTTAACCTGCTGGAAGGTTAAACCCCCATCCCTTGTTCAAACAGATTTTCTTCCAGGTTTTCCCTATTTTTACCTCCATCCATCTTCCCATCAGTTGTGACCTCCTGCTATCACCTTGTGTCATAACAAGGATGGTTTGTTCTAGACTGAGGTGTTTGTTTAAATAAACACAAGCAGCTTGTGTACAATAGACATGGAAAGGTTTTCTAGTTATAGTGAACCTATGTTGGTCTTATAGTAAAAGTCTGCAAGTATGCTTCCTTGAACAAGCTTTGGGATAGGTCTGTGGACTATATAAAACATGTTCATTATATTTATTCCACAAAGTTGTTCTCAGATATTGAGATTTCACCTGATAAGTTCTGCCTGTTTGTAGCTCATGAAGGAATGTGCTGGTTTAGCACTACGTCACAATTATACAAATGAGCTGCTCTTGTCCAAACCGTCCCAACTCAGTGTTTACATTGTTACCTCAGACACATGAAAGTGGCTACAAACAAATGAACAGGCACAGCCATACATCTTTGATCAAGAAGCAGAAGAAGTGGAGTCTCCTGAACAACTATCAAGCCACAACCACTGAAGGATTAAAGACTGTGGATCTGACATATATTTATATTGTTATTAATTAAAACTCTGAGGATTCTGCTTTGCTTCGGGGCTGTGTGCCATGATATGAAGTCCAGCAGCTGACATCAGCACAAAAAAAAGATTTTTTCTCAAATGCAACATATTTTTCTTAAACATACATTTGCGAGGTTATAGGAGAAGCACTTTTCTCAACATGTAAAATATAAAAATTAAAAAAAAATTCAGACAGTGTCGATAATGTCTAAGTGTGCAGCTTTTTTTCCACAAACACCGCATCTTCTCAATGAAGACTATAAAGACTTCTTCCTAAACTCATCTGTACAAACTATAACTTTCTTTGGCAATATCACACAGACGTGAATGAAGCCACACATCTCTGCTCTCCGTGACTAGGAGGAAATGCATCTCTATTCCAGACAACAGCAAAATATTTTCCTTTTCCAGCAGTCATTGTGCAGCGTATCCAGCAAAATAAATTTAGTGTCTTTTTTAATAAAGTCGATGGAGCTCCATATCATGAAGCGGTGCGGTGTAGGTGGTGAGGTAGACGCCAGGAGACCCAGGTAGGTAAGATGATGAATATTTAATGATGATAACTGCTCCAAAATAAGTTCAACAACCAAGGCAGTACTGCAGAGCGGAAACCAGGGCTCTTCACAGGTAGCAACAAGGCAACCGAATGGACAGAGCAAACATCAGACGGAGACTAGACAGAGATTGACAAGGACCCGACGAAGAACAAAGGACACAGGTGGGATTAAATACACTGAGGGTAATCAAGGGAACGAGACACACCTGGGCGTAATCAGGGGAGACAAGACAACACAGAGAGCACAGAGACTCAAAAATAAACACAGAACCTGACATTACCCCCCCTTCAAGGGGCGGCTACCAGACGCCCCAAAACTGTCCCAGAAACACAGTCCAGGGTGGGTGGAGTGGCGCTGGATGGAGGGCCAGAGTCCAACCAACAACAAAAAAACAACCCAACAGAGTGGGCGAAGGCACAGGAGGGGCTAAAGTCCAGAAACAACGGAAAACTACCTACAGGGTGGGCAGAGGCACAGGAGTCTGAACCCACGGGGAGGATCCGGCGGACGTCCTCGACGCAGGAGGCTGAACCCGCTGGGACGGTCTGGGGGCCGTCCGCGGCGCCGGAGGCCCTCTGGGGCTGCACGGCGGTGGCGACGGGGAGCTCTCAGAGGCGGGGTCTCGGGAGGAGCACTGAGAGGAGGGGTCTCAGAAACACTCAGGGGCGAAGACTCGGGAACAACACTCAGGGGCGGAGACTCGGGAACAACAGGGGATGACGGAGGAACACTGAGAAGAGGAAACACGGGGGACGCTAGAGGGCTCTGGGGAGACGCTAGAGGGCTCTGGGGAGACGCTAGAGGGCTCAGGAGGGACGCTAGGGGACTCAGGAGGGACACTGGAAGCACTAGTAGGCTCAGAGGGGACTCTGGGAAGCTCAAAGGGGACACTAGGGAACTCTGCAGGAAAACTAGGAAACTTGGCGGGAACACTTGGGAACTTGGAGGGAACACTAGGAGACTCGGAAGGAAAACTAGGGAACAACGAGGGAAAACTAGACCCACTAACTGGGGCAGGGAAAGCCACCAACCGTGCTGCCTGTCGGCCAGGAGTCAGCCTGGCTGCCTGGAACCCCATCACCATGGGGACCATGGCTGGAGCAGTTTCTGGAGCGGTGGCGACGAGAGGAGCTTTGTCCGCCGGAGCGGTCTCTGGTGTGGCGGCGGCGAGAGGAGCTTTGTCCGTGGCAGCGGCGAGCGGGGCTTGATCCGCGGCGGCAAGTGGGGCTTGATCCGCGGCGGCTGTTGCGCCGGCTGTTTCGCCGGCAGTTGCGGACTCGGGAGTGCCGGCTGGAGCGCTGACTGGAGCGCCGGCTGGAACCGGAGGGCCGGCTGGAACACCAGCTGCTGCGGGCTCGGGAGGCGGCGCCGGCCTCGGAGGAGCTGGAGGCCTGGATGCTGGAGGGGTCTCAGGAGACGCAGGAACAGGGGCTGGAGGTGGTGGTCCCGGAGACGCAGGAGTTGGCTGGCGGAGCGAAAGTCCGGTTTGGGAGGCAGAGGGTTGCCTCTCAGCACGGCACTGGCTGTCTGGAATTGCCACTCTGCCTCCAGTAGTAATTCCTCCAGTCCCCAATGCGGAAGTCGCGGGACCCTCTCGTCCAGCACAAGAAGCATGCGTGTGGCTATGGCCAGGCGCTGACGGGCGGAATAGGGCTGAGCCACCGCCTCCAAATAGTCCTCCATTGTGTTCAGCAGAACGCTTGGGTTCATGATGGAATTCGGCGTGCCTCACCTTGCTGTGTTTGGGTCCTTCTGTCATGAAGCGGTGCGGTGTAGGTGGTGAGGTAGACGCCAGGAGACCCAGGTAGGTAAGATGATGAATATTTAATGATGATAACTGCTCCAAAATAAGT
>CAEFZY010064050.1:0-31350 GCA_903066815.1 Brachyrhaphis roseni | reverse complement strand
GCGGTCCCCCGCCGCTGCCGACTCCCAGGATCCGCAGCGGTCCCCCGCCGCTGCCGACTCCCAGGATCCGCAGCGGTTCCCCGCCGCTGCCGACTCCCAGGATCCGCAGCGGTCCCCCGCCGCTGCCGACTCCCAGGATCCGCAGCGGTCCCCCGCCGCTACCGACCCCCAGGTTCCGTGGGGAACCACCGCCGATGCCAGGACCCAGGGTCCGCACCGTTGTCAGTCCACTCCCAGACTCCTCTGTCCCGGAGTTTCCAGAGTCCTCTGTCCCGGAGTTTCCAGACTCCTCTGTCCCGGAGTTTCCAGAGTCCTCTGTCCCGGAGTTTCCAGACTCCTCTGTCCCGGAGGTTCCAGACTCCTCTGTCCCGGAGGTTCCAGACTCCTCATTGACTGTCTCCTCTGACCCTGAGTCTCCAGAGTTGATTTCTCCCGAGTCTCCAGAGTTGATTCCTCCCGAGTCCCCAGCGTCTGAGTCGCCCGAGTCCCCAGCGTCTCCAAAGGTTCCTCCTTCCGAGCCCCCGGAGCAGCGGCCTTCGGGATTATCTTCCCCAGAGGCTGGGCGTCTGGTGTTTACGCCTTATGATCTTTCCAGGATCTTCTCTCGTCGGCTCCAGTCAGCGTCAACTGCGGCCGACGATGGTCGGCGACACCTCCGGCGGAGACATCCGGGTGAGTCGTTGGTCATTCGTCGTATTCGCCGGAGGTTTAACCGTGTGACTCACCTTTTCCGAAGGGACCGGCGGGGGGCTCGCCGCTGTTCCCCGAGGTCTCGCTCGGGCCTTTCACTGTGGCATCGTCGCCCGCCAGTTCTGGGGCGGTGGAATCTTTACCGTCGGCAACCACCAGAGGACACTGGACTTGGACAGAATGGGCCCTGGCTCCGGGCCCCTCCCCCCGGCCCTCGGCCCGCCGGCTGTTTGTTTTTGTTGTTGTTTGTAGTCGGCGTCTGGTATCCGCCGTAAAAGGGGAGGTTCTGTCATGATCTGGGGTTTGTTGGGGTTTGTTTTCTGTTGTGCTTCCCGCTGTCTTAGTTAATTGGCGCGGGTGTTTTCTGTTTGTAATTAGATTCTTGTCTATTTGAGTTCAGCTGCGATTCCCAGCGTCGCTGGATCGTCGTCATTCTTTTGTCGAATGCCTAGTGTGACACTGAGTTCCCTGATTAAAAGATACTCGAACTATTCTCTCTACGTGTTGACCTGACTCCGCTTTGTTTGAGATGGCAGCTCGTGACAGTCGGGAATCGCTGTATGATTTCCAACATGCAGCAATTGCTTCTTCATGTCGTGTGGTCACAGAGACTCCAGAATGTTAATACAGAAGACAAATATTAAGTCAAAACATTCAAAACACATTTTTTGAAACTCAAAACTAAAACACAAATTAAAAATGAATAGTATAATAAATTACTTCACATTCACCAATGAAAAAATAATTGAACAAATGGTACACTATCTTTAACTCAGTTTTTCAATTCAGCTAAATTGATAGTTTTATTAATAATTTAAAAAAGTTTAAAGCTCAAAAAAGTAATTTTTACTTGATACTGTCCTTTTAAGTGTGAAGTCAGACATCCAACCCCATCCACTATCCGACCCCGACCCATTTTGAAATAAAATGTACGTCTGTAGGTGTTGGTATCTGAGTGGACTCATATCATCCATTGTGCTATCTCAATAAACATGACAACCCATTCCGTGTTGCTCCATAGAGATTCCACTAGTGCAGTCCCTATGATGCTCAGAAAAGCCTGCGCCTGGAGAGTTTGAAAAGTCAATGTAGCGAGAAAGTAGATAAATTAACAGTGCTTCGTTCATCCTAATCACACACCCAGTTACTACCTCTGCTCATACCCTCACTCAACTGTCTCTCTTGGCTCCGCCCACTTTGCTGGAAGTTTTCAAAATTTGTCGGGTGCAGAGTTTAACTTCAGAAGGAGGTTAGTTACACTTTAACAACAGAACAACAGAGACAATAGCAGTCCTACTTCTACTTAGCAGTGTAACTCCTCCCTACGCCAGTGAAAAAAGTGAACAAAACTGTGTTCAATGACATGCTAGTTAGTACCACTGGATGGGAATTTCTGTTTCTTTTCTGTTTTTACCATCACACAACAAAACTAAAATATTTGACAGAAACTAAAACAGTCATTATAAAATAATATTTTAAAAAACAGCCTCATGTCTGGACTGGAGGATGGATGGCTGAAAACAGCAAGCATCCTACCTCAGCTTACATTTAGATTACAGATTCAGGCTTTTTTTTTTCTTCCTCCAAATTTGGTGAGATGATTTATGATCTAAAGATAACATTGTTTTAGTCCAATGTTATATTAGCTGCACAAAATACACAATCGAGTTTGGATGAAATAGGTGATAATTTTGATTTAAGACCCCTAATCATTGCCTTTGTAATTTAATGGAGATTAATTCAAATCGCATTAATATTTGCTGCTGGCATCTTCTTAGATGGTTCCCTTTTACAAGTCACATGATGTATTTTATGATGAATAATCCCAGACAATCTGCATCCCAATTAAGAGTATAGCTGCAGACAAAGAAGGATGAAGCTTCATTAAATATCCTTCAAGTGAAAGTCACTTTATAGGTATGCATCATTATTACAACTCATTAATCTTGATCTGCAAGTAGGCGATAAGAATGTTCATTAACAAGAGTAAGATTCAATCCAGAAGCTAATTTTAGAGGGAGTGACCATCAGTGTCCTCTGGTCACCGCTAAGGATTACATCACTACATGGTTTTGAAAAATACTTCTTTCTCTAGAAAATATTACTCTCTTCTTATGCACCTCTAAATTTGGATATTTCTCCAAATGCTCTTATTACTTCTCTTGACATAAACCATGAGGTACTGTGACTAAACACTCAGAGCCTGAAATGAAACCCTTAATTCATAACATTTGGTGGCACAAAAGGCTTCAATGGAAATTCATGTTCGTGAAATTAAAATGAAAACCATCTATATGAGCTGTGTTGATCAGAAAATAGTCCTCACTTCTTGGAAAAGGTGAACACCAAATATTGACTGAATACAGAAAGTGGCAAACACCAGCTCTCTTATTGTATTAGAAAACAATAAATTAATTAGTTACTGCTCCCAGTCCAGGCTTGAATGTTTTTTATGGTTTTGTAGAGAGATGGATTATCTAATATCCTGTATTATTGGTTAGTATTTCTTCTCTCAAAACATATTTTGCAGTATTCACAGGTAGCTCTATAGACACACCTAGCTCATGGGATATGATTTAATTTTCAAGAAATAAGATGGGGTGAGATTTTAACAACCTTTTTGAGAAAAGTTGAAATCCAAGCTATTTTTTTTTTCAAAAAAACAGTATTAGTTTCACAAATTACAGAAATTGAGTTACAGAGAGTTTAGAATTACTGTAGAAAAAAATCAGTTCAGCTTTGTTTAGTCTATATCAGCGTTTCCATTAACTATAGAATTGTGCAAATTGTAATTCCAAAAATAAATTTGCTCAATAGAAATGCACCAATTTCAAAAAACCTCACATTTTTTCTCAAAAATGTTTTTTGCACTAGGATCAGATGGTTTTGACCCATATCAAAATAAATGTTTTTCACAAAACTTCAATGGTAACATTTTTTGTAGCACGAGTCTCGTGGTCACCAGCCAGCAGTTACTACAGGCAAAAACCACAAAGATGATGACAGAAAGACAGGATGATATCTTTTTATTTTTTTTCAGACAATGTGCAGCTGGCTCCACCAGATCTCTCATAGCATTCCACAGTTCATCATAAAAACTCTTCGTACCAACAGAAAGTTCACATAGGGTAGGTGAGATTAACTTTAAAATGCTACTATCGTTATAGTACGGTAATAGTACTGACAGGACAAAAAAAATATTCTTTGCACTGTACTGAATGGATGTAATTGTATGGCACAACAAAGATGTCCCCACAATAAAAGAAGTGATTTTTTTTACCATTAAACTGCATACAGTAACCATATTTATAGATTTAAAATATATTGATATTTATTAGCAGTCAAAATGGAAAAAGACTGAATATAACTATCCCTAACTCTGAATTTAAGGGTTTTAAGCATTATTAATTGGACTTTATCATTGTTACCATAAAACAAAGTTTTATCATAAGACTTTTTGGATAAACAATATGATAATCTAGCAAAACAACAACAACAACAGTAATCACTAAATACAAAAAAAGAAATTAAAAAATTGAAAGAAAGCATCTAAATTATATTATGTGTATCGAAGTGAAATGTTAAGTGACTTGGATAACTTACAGTATTTTTTATGACAAATGAAAATAAAAAATAGTTTATGCTTACATAACAAAATGGTTCCCTAAATCTTTATGGAGCTTTGACTTCTGTTCAGTCCAAACTGAGAATGCATGTTAAAAATCAACTCTCTCTGAGCCGGCTGCATGACTGACAGAACCATCAAAGAAACAGAAAAGTGTAAAACAAGGTGCCAGGGGAAGAAAACAGCATGATTGGTTATTGAAGAAAGGCTGCAAGTGAGGCTTGATGTCAGTGACATGCCTAAAATAGAATGCAGCCATTGTCAAACTTTTCTGTCCAGGACATAATGCCATGGAAAATGTGACATTTCCAAATAATTTCCTGTTTTTTTTTTTTTTCTTTTTTTTGACAAAGTTCATGCAAGTCAATACAAAATTGAGAGCCAGCCTTAGGCTACCAGTCACCTCACTTTGTCATCAAAGAGAAGTAAAGTGCAATTCAAGACTGATGAAACTATGAACACTGGTTCATAGAAAAATAAATAAACAAAACAAATCAACGTATGAGGGGGAGTGAAACGTTTTCCTTCTTTATTTCTGCAGGCAGGCTATTAATTCTGACTGCATGGTTCATTGGTGTGAAAAAAAGGTTTGTGTAATTAACAGTGATGTACTTAGTCTTGTTGACAGAGAAAAAGTATTGTGTGTTGTTTTTACTTCTAAATCTAAAATGATGATTGATAGCTTAGTCAAGCAGGGCATGTATGTGGGAGGTATTTTGCTGCATAAGTTTAGTTATTGTTTAAAATCAGCACAAGCTCAAGCTCCGCAACAGATTTTTGGAAATAATTGTTGTCACAAAATTGCTCTATTGCATGACCACTGATGCTTCAAGATATCAGTGCTTTTCATCATCATTTTATTAACTAGTATAGAAAATCTTAATGCATTCTAACAATGTACATCGTGGTAGGTATTTTTCTCAGACAGATCACTCTGATGGAACGGTCACTCTCTGTGTTGTCCTTGAAGTGAATCTCAGCTGTTCATCATTCCTAAGCTACTTAACATACAGCGGGATGAAAATGAACTCGATGTAGCCCTGTCAGTAGCTTCCATTGCGTCAGTAGTTATCTTGTGATTAAGGTGTCCACATGAGCTTCATTGACATATGTGAATGCTGACCATTATCTTTTAATTAGGCCAGCAAATTAGAACTGTCCCCTGATGCTTCCCTGAGATTGGGATGAGCAAGTGATGGATGTGAGACAGAAATTGCCACACGGACTACAAATGCCAAATTGACTTGACAGTGAACAGGGTGGAATGCAATGACTGCACTGACTTTTTCCCTAAAAGCTTCTAGTTTAATCCACAAAATCCTGTGCTTATATGAAAACAAATTTACCAGTAATTTACCATAAATGTACCAAGTCAAAAATGTATTGCTTTTTTGTTATTATTACTATTTCTTAAACAGTCAATCTCAAATTGTTAGTGTGAACAATGAAGGGTATTTTGGGTACTTCCTTTGATTTGTCTCCACTCTGCTATCCAACAAATTACTGCATCTTACAGTACTGTGCATTTACGACTGCACTGGCTTGACTGGGCAGGGTAACCTCAAAACAGGAAAGGCTCCTGAGTGAGCCATGTTCTACCAATGCCCTCACAGTAAGTATCCATCAGAAAAAGGGTACACTTTGGTCATACAGGGACATATAAGGAAAGAATATGGTCTTCAACGATACTCAGCCTGGCTGTGGGGTTTAAGTGATACTGAAATAGCACTAAGAGGGCCAAAGTGTGCCAAGAAAATATCACCCTCTCCAATATACCACTGAACCATTACATGGATGTATCAAAGCTTTCATGTTGTTAACAACGATTTACAATCTTATCTGTATATAGTAGCTGAAATTAAGACTCAGCACACCAGCTCACGTTTTGACAATCAGTTACTATCTGGCTTTGATAAACCTGCACAAATTGTAGCTTCAGTTTCCTATTATTAAATGACTAACTTCAACAAAGAGTTGTTTGCTGCTGCTGTACTTTATCTATGTCAAGGTGTTGTGCACTCAAAAATTGTACTCCACATAACTTGTTTGTAATTAAGCATTTATTTGAACTAATGTCTCCCCCATCAGTAAAATGGGACATATATTGTTTAATAAAACCTTTTCAGTTGTCACTCAAGATACTGCTATGATGAAGCTCAAGCTAAGAATGGAGTAAAAAAAAAAGAAAAATGTAAAGAGTGGACATACTTAATAGCTATAGGAGGGATTTTTGCATTGATGTACAGTATACAATGTATTTGCAATTGGCTGGAGAAAGCAACGTAATGGATTATTTCTTTAATACCTTTGGCCAGACCATCTGTTCTTATAAGGCAAATGACCTGTACTTGCACAACACTCATCAAATCCAGAGAACTCTAAAGCGCTTTACACTATATTCAGTCATTCATCCATTCACGCACACATTCCCACGCTGATGTTGATTAGCTACACTGTAGCCACAGTTGCCCTCAGGTAGGCTTACAATAGTAAGGCTGCCACACAGTAGACGCCACTGGGTCCTCTGGCCACCACCAGCAGGCATGGCGGGTGAGGTATCTCTTGGCCAAGTATACAACAACTGGAACAAACAGAGCGGGGGTTTGAACTGGCAACTCACCAGTTACAGAACAAACTTCCTGAGCCACCGTCACTCCAATTATATAATTGCTAACATTAAAGTTGTGAAGAACAGAGCTGACACACAAAATTATATTTTTGTAAAATTGATTTAGTTCCAGACTGATCCAAAACTGATTAACATTAAATAAAACTACATAAAGGTAAAAACAGAGGGGAAAAACTGGTAGCTAAAGCCTAAATACAAAAACAAGAATGGAATGCAAAACATACCTATTGGTGTATTAAACCAAGGTAAGCAATGATTTTGTTTTCCCAGAGTACAGCGATTATGTTGCTGAGAAAAATCCCGAAGCACACTGGTTGAAAAATCCATGCAAGTAAACGAAAGGTGAGATAGCTTTTAACAAAGTCTTTGACTGAGAATCTCGCAGCTCTCAGGCACTCGAGCATTTTTCTATTTTCTGATAAAACTCCTCTCTTCTACCTTTTGCCAAGTTTCTGTTGTTCTCAAAATAGAAGCCTCACTGATTCCTTATCTAACTTTCTATGCCTTCCAAATTCCCCCTAAAATTGAATGACTTTCTGAATCATTACTACTTCGTTTTGCTTTTTTCTTATTCTTGTGGCAGAACAGTTCAATAATGCTATTCATATTTCAGACTGAAAATTGTGCTTCAGAGGTCAAAACAGAGATGCATTTTGCATGGAAATTATGTTTGGGTTTTGGATTAAGAAGCTTTCTGTTCTTTGTCTCTGAGTAGATGTCTTTGGCGGGACTCCTGTGGCACTTGTGATTGTTGGTGACAGCTCAGACTCTTATTTGGATACAACAGTTGGCAGTTTGGGAGCCCATTTTGAAGTGAGTACCAACAAAATCTGTGATGTACTGCTGGCAACATAAAAAGGAGTCCTGCTCTAAAGACAGATGTGTTACAGCAGATGTGTCAAAGTAGTAACACATCTGTCTTTGTCCATAATGATTTAAAGAATCATAGATTTAGTTCCTAAATGAAGAAAAGACAGTGACTGTAGGGTGATATGCAAGGCATTGAAATTAACTAATTTTGTGCAGCAGTCATTGTAAAAGACTGATGATGTATTGAGAAGGGTTAGCTAGAAAATGTTTATGTAAATAATACTCCATGCACTTGTTTAACTGTTCTGCATGACTGAAGATTAGAATTTACCCAGATTTCAATCAACACCATACAATTTAACAAACACAATGGACACATTTGGATGTTCAGTTCTATTAAAGGTAGAGTAAGCATGAAATTGCATGGTTTCCCCAGTGTGTTACAAGCCTGGCAGGCCGACAGGCTTTACTTCCCCCCCCACCCCGCCAGGCTAGTTGCTTGTTTTTTTATTTTAAATAGATTTCCTCATACATCAGTAATATATAATTTGTCAATGTGAACAAATAATTTAGTGTGGCGTAAGTGTTTACATCTCACACACACTCACCCCGTTCTTGTGTATGTGTTCCTCTGTGGGCCAGTGCATCAGTGGGCCGGTGGTTTAGCCTGTAGAGGAGCTGTTGCTCTCCTCTAAGTCACGCAGCACAGTGCGGTTTGCTGCTCCCTGATGCCTCAAACTGTACCATCACACCATACTACGTCTGTAATAAGCACTGTTTAATAACAAGAATGTCGTGTTCTTTTAAAATGTTCAACTATTTATAGCATTAAACACAAATAGCTCAAAACTTTTCCAGTGTTTAAGGCAGAAAGATATATTTTTAGAATGCAACCTTGGTGATTGTAAGGTCACTTTAAAATTCTGCCTTTCAAGAAGATAAAGTGCACTACTACTTATGAATTGATACTTTGAATGTTACTAATGTAGTGCAACTTCTAGCGGTTTGAAACACAAGACAGGATGGGGCGGACTGGTGAGGGGTTTGAACAAAAAGACCTTCCTAATGAGAAATATGCTAAATTTATGTGTTGCCACTGATTGACAACAAAGAAAGAGCAAATAAGCACTTACCAAAGATCTGTAAAGCAGAAAAGGTGGATAAGCTTATGGAAGTGAACAGAAAAATAAGACATTTTCCATATTACTACTGTTTATGTGAGCTCTATCACCATAAAACATTTCCTTTACAACTTAATATTAATTAAATCAATGACTACTTTGTTCAAACTGACATGTTTACCCGTGATAATTAGCTGCTTCAGTGGGTCATTTTTTTCTTACCTTCTAAGCCAAATAAACAAACAAACTAAACATCAGTATTTTTAATCTTGCTCCCAATCATAGCATGTGAAGCATTAACTTGTTACTTTTTGTGGCCAAACAAGCTGTTCTGGTGAGAGAACTAATTTAAAGAAGGGTAGTTTTTGGCAGTTGTTAGAAGAAAATGGAGTGCAAGCCAACAAAACTATTTAGAATTGCAGGAGAAATTGAAAATGGCACAATTGTTTTTTGGGGGTTTTTTTCAAAACCCATTTTTTTTTCATTAGCAATCTTTCATCATTGAGGTGAACTGCAAGCAGAAAAAGCTCACCACAATGAACTGTTAAATCTACTGGTATACCAAGAGATTTATATGGTATACCCTATAGGGCGCTAGTCTTTTTTTACCTTCACATTACAGCCCATTTCGATCATGAATCATGTTGCATTAAGTTTACACATTTAGAAAATTCTCACGAAAATGGTTGTACAGACTGTAGACACGTAGCTGGTTACAAAACAAAATCATTTTTGCAACCTAAATGTGATTATAAACTCACTTAACCAAAAGAAGGACTTAATGCTACTTTTACTATTAAATAGATAGTGATGTGATTGGAAATACCCTTAGTGCTGCCATTCCCCTTGCAAAAGAAGGACAGCAGACTTAAGAAAATATGTCAAACTGGAAATTACGTCATTAATTTTACCAATCAGAAATCTGACCGACCTTGAGCTGAAAACTTGCAACTCTAGCTTGCCTAATTCATCTTGTAGATAGTTTTCCTTTGCATATGACCTTTACTATACAAGTTAGAAACTTCGAGCTTGAAAATGATCAAACAGTTTCCCAATGACAAAATATTACAGAATAATGAATCATTTTTAAGTTGGGAGGTTAGCTTAGTTTGATCCATGTTAAGAAATAGATGCAAGAAAAGCTCAGATTAAGAAGAAGAAAAGCCTGGCCAAGCATGTGCACATCACTGTTAATCCACCATTTCTGCTTTTAGGGTTTCTAATTAATTAAAGGACGTGTGGAAAAAACCAAGCAGTAATCTTTAAAGCTGTGCCTTTTAATTCCTGCTTCACATTTTATGACCAATGCCTTAAATGACTACTAATTCTGTGTTGGCAAGCACTGATCTTTCCTTTCCCTCCTTCCTAGCATATCTTTTCTTCCCTTTTAATCACACATGCAGAGTAGTGTGTACTTAGACCAATAACCTCTTCTATCTTACCTTTTTCCAAAGTCACTTCCACCACTCAAGCTTACCATCCCACTTCTAGTTTACTGCAACCTCACTATTTATTTGCAGTTTTGTGTATTATTTGTGATAATGAATCTTTGATGAATGCTTTCTTTTCCATTGTTGCCTTATCCACTCAATGCAATAATTCTCATAATTCTGTGGTGAGAACAACTAGGTGCTTTTGTCTGACACATCCCACATTTAGAGTTAACCAACATTGTTGATCCTCTCAGTTTTTAGGTCTTTGGTGGTATGAATATTACCAATTCGAGATGTGTGCAATTTGCCAACCTCAACCTATTTTATGCTAAAAGGGGGAAATCAAGAAATATATTAAAGTATGTGCATTATTTAAAAATTTATCAAATACAAATATTGCTCGATGTTATAACCTGCTTTAGCAAGATTTTGTTTTGTTTTTTCGCTAAACTTAACACAAAGCACTTTGAAAGGTCTAACCATTTCCTATCATCTAAGAATTCAACCAAAGATCTAGTGTGAAAGTTATTACATATGGAAGCAGAAATAAGCCATCACTTCTGTAAATGTCTTGTTTTTTCTTGATATACCAACATTATCTTGTAATCAGAACATAGCAAGGCCCTCTTTCATGTGGTAAAAATATTGTTGCTTTTATTATTGTGTCTGAAGAAATAAAGATAAGCTATTATCAAAACCCCAGATATGAAGTCAATTACTATAAGATGACACCATTTATCGAGGATTGAGGCTCTTATTTTGAATGATAGAAGTATTCTTGAGTTCTAGAGTTACCCCGCTGTGTTAACAGCTGGAAAACAAAATGATCATCAAGTAAACTCCCACCTCTCTGTCAAAAGAAACTTTGGCAAGATAAAAGACAAAATACTAACCGTTTGTAAACATTATGCGAAAAACAGTATGTGGTTGCCCAGGCACTCCTTAACTCCGACCTGAAATGACACAGAAAAGTGCAGGGAGTTTTTAAAAACAGAATAAAATATATATTTTTTAATACGTTATTTTTTTGCTATTCAATTGTGTTTTTTTAGAAATCCATTTCCATAACAATGTTCCGATACAAATAGATATCTTCATTCCCATTTTTGGAAGACATAGATATAACATAAACATAGAATACAGTTGTGGATCTATATTCTTCTACAAAAACAAATTGTGTTCTATCAAATGCAATATTTCCCCCAGGAATTTTGTTGATAGTACAGAGATTCTTTCATTTTGGGTGATCAGTCAATACTTGCTCGTGAAACTCAGCTTTTCCACCAATCCACCAATATTTTGGCTTTGTAAATACCAGTGATCGGATGGACGACTTCAGTCAGTGCACCCCTGCTTTCTTTTAGTAACTTGAGCAATTGATTGGTGTAATCTGTCCAATGACTAATTAATACACATTAATTATATTTGCCACTTTTAAAGGAGGAGATATTCTTGCCTGCTTTGCATGTGTTTGCAACTGTTTTTCTGTGCGCTCTCTGCCTGGTGGCAGTACGTAGTGTGTGTTCACCACACCTGTGTAGGTTTTGCGGTTCCATACCAATTTATTCAGTGGGAGAAATTGTCCTTTGGGTTGTAAAGGTTACTAGCTGCTAACAATGCTAACTCTGACATCCATTTTAGCTCCGTAATAATTTAAAGATCTGTTTCAAGTCTTTCATTAGGGACCTGTAATTCAAACCCTGAAATATATTTTCTGGCAAAACATAGTCTGGATAGATTGACCAAGGTTTCTTTAAAACACAGTTTTACAGTTACATTTATGAAATTACATATACACACATATATATATAAATGGTTTAAAATAATGATGTTTTACAATATACTATTATGATATATTTGTTCTGTCTGTGACAGCATCTGTGATTCTTACCCTTGCATGCCTTAGCTTTCTCTGGGCACTTCAGTTGCTCCACACAGTCCAAATCATTACTGTCAAGCTTGGTGCTTTCTCTAATCTGTACTTTATGTGCATGGTTGTCTCCATGTTGTCCTGTAATCACGTCATCAGATTTAGACAATGGATGGATGGTTTTGCCCAAAATTTTGTCTTATCTCATAAGGTAATTGCATTGTTACGCCACAAATATTTTATTAAGAATTACTTCATTAATTAACTGATGAAAAATACCTCATTTTTAAAAAAAATACACCCTAAAAAACGTAAATTTAACTCCTTGTTGAGTGTACCTCGGGAAAATTGCATGCCGTTTTTCTTTCTCTTGATACACACTGGCTTGAGTTGCAGCAGTTTAATTGTCTTTCCTCTCATAAGCGAGATACCCCAACACAATCAGCTTCCTTTTAGCTGCATAGCCAGTGTTGTTGTTCAGGTACACAGCGAGTTGCTATGACTGTGGTAATCACTTGTGTGACCTGTAGAACATAAGGCCCATGTCTGATCTTTCAAACACAATTCTGAACAAAAGTGTCTCCTCAGAAACAATCAGTATACACAGAGTAGAATTCAGACATATATTGTTTTTCTTTGCTGGACAAAACTTTTGCTGCTTCCCTTTTAAAAGTTAATTTTCTTAAAAAATGTACTTCTTGGGGGACCTAATGCCAATAGATATCCCCAAATTGCATTAAGGAATTTCATCTTGTGTAATATTTAGATTGGAGAATTGTTGTATGAATGCCATTCAACCCGCAGAGAGACTCGGAGACAATGATGTGGACCCGACAAGAGTAACCGTTTTTATGGCAATGACTAACGGAGATCCTAATAAACAAACAAACAAAACAATAACTGAAGGAAGGCAAACTCTGTGAAGGCTAGAAATAAAAGGAGATAAGGCTTCTCACAGAATAAACTCTAGCCAAGTCTGTCTGTGGAAAGGTAGTCAGTGTTACCCTGATGGCTGCCACTTTAACCCCGGCAGGGTCAGTTTTCTGCCAGTGTGTAATGAGCCCCAATGAGGGTGAACTCTCTGTTCCCCTATGCCCTGCTCTGTCTCCACTAATGAGCTTCTGAATAAATCTGAGTTGGTTCCTCTTCTACCCAACCCATCCCCTGGTCCATTCTCTATCCCTTTTTCAGTTCTCTAATCCTGCCTTGCCTGTTTCCAGTCACCCAGCTGTGTCACCCTTTCCACATAATGAGCAGTCCAGAACACCTTTCATCTCCTGCCAACATCGTCGGTCTCCTAATTGTGAATATTTGTTTGTGGGATGGTCTGCCTTTCCCATGTTGAAAATATCTTTAAGCTTGATGGTTGAAGTTTTCCTGGCCTGGAGTTGATACTGAGCTGCTGTATTTTTGAAACTAATGTGCTATTTGCATTCTGCAACTGGGTTATTTTGACAATTTATGCACCCGCCATTATTTTGTTCACTATTTGGTTATTTTGGTGTGAATTGTTTACTTTTGCGTTATGTTATCATAGATTGCTTTGCAAGACATGTTTTTCTTTGAAGGGCAAATGCAAAAGTAGTTCAAGTAGGCCAACAGATAAATTGTTCAAGATTGACTTTGAATATGACTATAAGTGTAATGATATATAAACTATTTTTGGAAAGAAAATGAAGAAACAACCAGCGTTTTGCCATTGAGCCTGAGGGCTTGAGTCATGATGGTAACATTCCAACTTGAGACAAGCAAAAAAGAAAAGTCAGTCTCTTGGAAGCAGCTTCCTGGGAAGCCCTCAAAAAAGAAAGCCCCAAGGTAAGAGCATTTGCTTTACAGTATAGTCAACACATTTGCTCCTCACAGATTGCCTTTCCAAGGTGACTGACCCTGAGCAAATGTTACTTGTCAGATTATTGGCTCCTATGCATCAGGTCCAAACATTGGTTTTCTTTCACCTCAGCTGATTCGTTTCTTCACAGATTGCCTCCCCCAGGAAACTTATCAGTTGGCTTGGGAAAAATCAATCACATTGTGGCACCATTCAAGGCCAGAGTGTTGTTTTCGTGGCTCTTGTCTGTGACGCCTTCAGAACCCCAGATGCAATGTCAAAGCCTCTTGATTTTTTTATTGCAAGTCATTTTTCTTTGCATTCTTGGGTGAAGTCCCCATCCCTCGCTCCCCTAGTTTCTCTCTCTCTCATTTACTGTTACTCTTTCATCTCTTAAATCAAGATGTAGAATATAATTAAGTATGGAATGCTGTTGGTGGAGGCCCCATCAAATAAGCCATTAAAGGTTATTTCCAGGTAGGGATTGAAAAATAAGAACATTTTAGCACTTGGTCTGGTTCCAAGTTAGATACAATAAACTAATCTGTGGTTCAATCTGTAGTACAGTACTATGGGTAGCCCAAGGCATTGAATTTATTACGATCATTAAAAAACATTGAGCATACCCAAAAACATCTGAACATGTTACAATTGTCTGTGTTAAAAGAAAGTGTAATTTGTAAAAACACTACATATGCTATCACTTCTATTATGTTGAGATACTGTTTCCCCAACAGTGACTCCTTGTGTTTCATTTTCTATTCCAGACAGTAACATTAATGGAGCACCTGCTACCATTATCAGTAGAGGCGATTTCTTTTCCGCCCCATAGAAAATGCCCCTGGACCAGTGTTAACGTTTCTTTTTTTCTCTTTCTTTCTTTTTTCTTCAACCTCAGTCCGTCAAAGCAGAAAGCCACTCGCATTGAGCTTGGTTCAGCTCAGGATTACCCTCTGTTAATAGGGTCATTCTTTCCCACTGTCACCACTTGCGGACTATGCAGGAAGATTTTCCCCTGTTGAAAGCAAGTGTTTTGGGAGGAGGGTTGTTTGTAACAATATAACCGCCACTGTATTTGAAACATGGGGAACAGAAAAGTTATGTTTTGTGGGTTTTATTGTTGGATCAAGATGCAGAAATGAGCTTAGGATTATCATAGTATATATATTTTTAATAAATTAACTTACAGGTTAGGGAAAAGGTAACAGAATAGTAGAAAAAACATGTTATGGAAGCAACCATTAAACAACAATAAAACAGAGCCAAATTTCACTGACTAAATTTCCGTCAGTGAATTTAGTTTCACAACATAAGTAAATAGAATTAATAAATAAAAATATACATGCACATGAGTCAGTTAACAGGTTATAACAACCCAATATAATGACAATATTTCAAAACTCTTCATTCTCATTACACCACAAGACAATATATACATTTTCATCAAATAGTGCTGAAGAAAACAGCTCAGTGGTCACAAATCAACAACAAAACATAGCATCAGCCTCAGTATAGCATGCTAATATTAGCATTAGCATGTTCCACACTATAAAAAAAAAACACACTTGCCAGTTTGTTTCTTCCAATTTCTATGCTCAAAAAAACCCAACCTTTTGAAGATAAGAGGCATCTAGAAACTGCAAGGCATATTAGTAAGCATATCATAATGAAAAACAAATTATTTAAACCAATTCAAAGTCCACCTGCAGCAGCCAGCCCTAAACTTCTTTGTCCATAAGATGCTCTGCTCTCCCAGACCAAACGATAGGCACCGCCCAACTTTTAAAAACTCAAATCTCACAAAATCTCACAGGATTTCTATCATGATTTAAGTTTTTTTGTGTGTTTATTTTGGGTTTCTGTGTCTTTCCAGTCTCCATGTTGTCCTGTCTTTCCCTTGATTGTACCCAGGTGTGTCTTGTTCTCTGATTACCTCCTGTGTATTTAATGTCACCTGTGTCTCTGTGTCTTCATCGGGTCCTCGTCGTACGTGACAAACGTGTCGTAGTAGTCCGTAGTTTTTGTCTAGCTGTCCATTCGTTTACCTGATGCTACCAGTGTTGAGCCTTGGCCTTCCGCTCTGCTATGTTGCCTAGTTCTTGGACTTTCTGGATTTATGTGTTCATTATTAAACTACCATCATTCATCTCAACCTGGGTCTACAGCGTCCTGCCTCACAACCTACACCACAACTAATGACAATTTCATACTTAGCCCAAGAGTTGGGGTAAGAACAAATACCCCAACAAAACCTCAATAATTAAAAATAATAGCAATAATTTTTAATTATTAAATAACCAAGGTTATTTAAGGACTGACCTTAAATAGCCTTTGTGACAAAAGGAATGGACATTTACGGAAAGACCGTCACCCATAAAACGCTTACCTTGAAGTCAATGGGTCTATGCAGACTCTGGTTTCCTCATGAAAGTTATGGGGTTATAAAAGTGTGCAAAGGAGTTGAACATGATGCTAGATGTTGAGCAAAAATAAAGGGACACAAAGGTGAATGAAACCAAAAACTCAAACACCCAAGACTAATAACAAAAAACAATATTTAAACTTGAAGAGCCAAATGCTGAAGCAAATGTAAACCAAATTCACAGTTGGTGGCTTGGCACATTATTAAGTGGAAAGATGCCTAATAAAATGACAAGCAAAGTAAACTATCTCCCCACTTTAGAACTCTCACCCCATAATAATTACTACCCTACAGTAGTGGTGTATAAACTTTGCCCTATTTAAACAATTGCCTTTAGTAAGGCAGTTAAAAATTTACATCTGTGGCCTTGCCAAGAAATGGTAATGTATTTCATCATGAGCTTTGGAAGTAGATTGTGGTCCAGAAAGGGTGTTAAAATTACTGGATGCATGATTTGCTTTTCTGTGTTTGTAATTTGTTTGTTTATTTAGGTCCAAGTAAACATTTGTTTATTTTTTATGTTTTTAATTTTGCTAATTAGAAAGGCCCTGTCATTACAAAATGTTTCCATATTACAACAATCTTTCCGATGTATTAAAATGAATTAGTGTGTATCATTTATTCTTGCTGAACAATTACACAGCCACTAAGTGAATCAACTTCACTACTTATAGTGGCAGCCTTGCAGGGATGGTTAATGAATGCCTTTTGATTTAAATAATTAGATTTTAAGAATAACAAATGATCTTTTTGTGCATTTATCAAAGAATGACGGTTGGCGGCTGATGGAGCTTCTGTTTATCAAAATGTTCTTTGGATTTAACACCCAGGCTGTCCAGTGAACACAACCCACTCTCAACAGCAACAAATACACAACAAAATATCCTTTTTCCCATGCCCAGCAGCTCTGTATTAGCATCCTTCATCATACTCACCACCGTGGTTCAGCTAGTCCATGATATTTTCATGCATGTAATATTCCTATGCATCAGTGGCGGCTGGTGGTGATATTTGAAGGCTGCAGTTGTCCAAATTAATTCCCCTGCATTAATTTCCCAACACTGGACACAATCAGACTGATAAAATGAAACAAGATACAATATATTTTTAAATGAGGCCTACCTTATTTAAAGAGAAGCTCACTCTGACGACTTTTCTGGGGCAAAAAGGTTAAATAATCCACCTCATTTATGCTAATATTGCTTGCCATCGCTCCTTCTCAGTCGTCAAATCACGCCCACACACACTTGAGCTCGAGGAAAGTCCATCCTGATTGGATGAATCCTGTGTCCGCGGGCTGGCCCTGGGCCAACCAGAATTAGCCCCAATGAGCCGCAAACCGATGGGGCGTGTCTAGACGCCTGCCAATCATTCTGAATGGGGCTCAGAAGTTAGCCCTTTTGAAAGACCCAGGGATTTTCCCCAGGCAGTTTGACACCAGGTTTGTTGAAAATGTAACAAAATGTGATACGTTATTTATAAAATGTATTTATTTTTAGATAGTTATTTTTAAGTTGTTTATTTTAACAACTTTATTGTAAATGTCAGAGAGGGCTTAGCCCTAGTAGCCCACTTATACCAGCCGTCTCTGCTATGCATAGGAAGGTGTTCTACTAGACAGAGTCAGGACTGCTGTGTTTGGAATGCACAAATGATAAGCTCATGGAACACAGGGAAAAAATATATATATATATATATCAGCCTAAGAACTTTAGCCCTAGGCTTTAGGTTGGAAGTGTCTTATACTTAAGTTAACAACTACGAGACACAAAAATGGACATATATAAATGACAACTGGGATTTTTAATTTCCTTCACTTCAGTTTTGCCTTTATTCCAGCTCAGTTAATCAGATGATTATCAAATTAATTAGAAGACTTAAAATAATTGGAGTACAACCAGTCTATGCTTCTGTTGCATCTGGCAGATCATTAAAATTAAATGAGAAATCAATTAATCATTTCATCATACCAGACTAAAGGATGTTGGCTCATTGGGTTCAGGTTACTCTTTTTTTAATGCAATTTATTCCTGCTGTGAATTTCAGCTGCATAGTGGGGGTTTAGTTTTCTTAATAAGCTGCTTGTTTTGCAGACTCTGTTAGTCATGAAGACACAAAATGTTGGATTTACTTTGCAGGTTACAGATAATTTTTTCAGTTTTTTACAGAAATTATAAAATACCTCCTGCATTTTTTAAAGTAAAACAAGAAACTCACATTTTACCAAAATGTTTATGAGTCAATTCTAAATGCATGAATATCATTCAGTTGAAACCACAAGTTTAAATAGGAAAGGACACATACCTTTTTTACCCCACTATCTGAAGATACATCAGACCAAACTTTTCTTGTTTTTGGCCAGTGAGAAGTACCAAAATTATTTATATTTACTAAATACCACAATAATGAGAGAATGAATTTGGCAGATATTTTTTTATTATCTTCAAAATCAGAAGTGTATGTTCAGAATGATTCTTGTTTCTTTAAGCAATAAGGTAAAGCCCGTATAATGATGTTATGCCTGTCGATGTATTTTAAGGCCACAGTTGGACTCACTGTTTGTTCTTTTACACAATGGGAAATTAATAAGAAATCACCCAAGATATAAAGTAGACAGTTGTGGATCCACGCAAGTTTGCTTCCTTGGGAACAATTTCCAGCTGCTTGACGGCGCCATGTTCATCTGTTCAAACTCAGAAAATGTACAAATTGACCCTTGAACGAAAACCAAGCTTGGTCTGATTTAACTTCAGACAGTGAGGAAAAAAGGTATATTTATTTTATTAGGTGATGTAAACTTCTGGTTTGTACTGTATATTTTATTTTTAGAGTACATAAAAAAGACAATTTTAGTAACATGCCTTTTTTTTTTTGTCTCAGCAGGGTTAGAAAGATCATTACGCTGTAAGCACACGTTTCAAATAGACCTGATTCTTCCTGCAAGATTAATAGACAAATGTTTGCTGAACAGCACAAAACATGATGGCACTGATATTTATACTAGGGAAAGATCAAATGTCATCGGCTGCTTTTCATCTGACTGACCAGATGGAGAGCCTATGCTTCTGTGCAGTACTTCTATTGGTGCTACTTGGATCTTTCATCCTCCTTCTTCTGTCTGTCTCTACCACTACTAGTTCTTCCACCTCTTGGACTTCTATATTTGTGACTGTGTCCATCGATGTAGAAAAAGCCATCATCTGGGCCAGTAAGTCTGGAAATAGAGTACTCGCTGAGGTCGGCCACTGACAGGACTTCTACTGTGCAGCTCAGCCAAGGGTCTTGGGGGCAATGAGTTCCAACTTGGGAGAACCAGAGGTTGCTCCTGGCTATTTTTTCGACATTTACTCTGGCTTTAAGTGCTCCAAAGCTAACACTTCCCACTTACAGAGCGTTCTCCAGGCCCCTATCGCTTGTGCGCTGTAAAACATGTTCAGAAGCATAGTATGCTAGATGCCAGTGATCCTTTCAGATATTCATATTTTTAAATGATTAAATACTGTTGAGGTATAAATCTGGCAAGACACAAGATAGGTCAATAAATTACTTTTGACACATAAAATAAAGAATATTATTTGATAATTAAATTAGAAACCAACAAAATCCTACTCTAGTCTTTATTGATTATCACGCTGGGTAACATGTTTTGCATTGAATGGTCATCAGTATACTATACATATATTCATATTGGCAACAAACAACAGTTTTAATTTTTAAACATTTTTCACATATTTTCTATCTATTTTTTTATCATTTAACTACCCAGTATCAATTCAAAAAATAAATACTGGGTTAAGACCTTTACAATCTTATAATGTGATTGAATGGGTTAGCTAAATTGACAGACTGGACAACACAAAGTTTAATGTAAACCATTCAATAATTGTTCTGGTTGTCTGTTTAGGGTCATTCTCAGGTTCCACCCATCATCCCATTTTCTCTGAGTACTTTCCAAGGCCCTGCTAAAGAAAACCATCCCCACAGCATCATGCTGCACAGCAGAAACATGGTGAGAGTAAGCCTGCTTCATAGGAGCTGCTCTGATTAGTGCTGTTCTTGCAAGTCAATTTTGTTGTTTAGTTTAGTAGCTGTGGCATTTTCTTTGACTTTTTGAATGATGGATTGTACACCACTTCTAAAACATGGAGGTTATGACCTCTATAGTAACATCGTCCTGTTTTAACTCTTGACTGCCACCATCATAACACTGTAAGTCAATGACATATTTGTGCTTGTGAAAACTTATGAAAAATATGTTTTACATTCCTTCTAGTTGTGTATCGCTTTGTATTTGGCGATTGCACAAAATTCCCCAAAATATATGGATATTTGTGGTTGTAACATGTCATAATGTTAAATGTTAGGGTGATACTTTTGCGACACAATGTATATTTCCCATTGAAATAATTATGTGACATGTTAGTATAACACTAAAAAAAGTCATCATGACAACATATTTTTAAGACCCCAAACACAAGTTGTCTTCAACACATTTAGTGCTATATGTCATTATTTTCCATATCCCACCACCCCATCCCCGTTCCATCCTGGTAATTACAGGTTCATTTTTTAGACCCACGGATTCATGGGATTTCAGCACTTAGCACGGTGTGGAGTGAGCTAACCTCTCTCCTCCATCCCACTCTGAAATGGCCCTTAGGCCAGTGCTGTGGCATAGTTAATGGAGTGTGCCTACATGAATTATTAAAAGTGCTTACATTCCCTTTATACTTGCCATACTATCGATATTCAACCCTTTCGCAGGCTCATGAGTGTGTGGGCGGATTTTTACACGCCAGGACGAATTGCCCTTTTCACTTACATTCTGGTCCCTCTCACATAAATATCTGTTATAATGTGGAATGAGAAGGCTATGCTAAATAAAACATTTTGCTGAAGTGTGGGTAGAGAAATAAGCAAAATGAAAAATGTAAAATAAGGAAATACCTCCCTCGATACAGTCTAGGCTCTGAATTCAAATTCTGGGGGCACCAGTTCTTAGGACACTAAAATGTATATATTATTGCTGCCTGTTGGAGCTTGCCAAGATTGATACCATCATCCTCCAGAGGGACCAATAAAAATGGTAAAATCAATTAAAAAAAGACAGTTTTTTCTTTTAGAAAGTACTTGTAAAGCTTTTTGGACAGTCAGTGCTTGGCCAGGCCAGATATCTCACAAAATTCACATTTGCCCCCATAAAAAGAGGGAAACAACCTTGAATGCTTAAGAGGAGCATACCAGAATTATAGGAAGGTGCTACCAGTATATTGATTTTTTTATTCTGTTATGGCGTAACCTATAACTGGGTGGCTCCCAGTTCAATCTAATGTGTAGAGATCTAGAACCAAATTGTCCTCCCCAGTAAATATCTTGGACACAGCTATTTTTTACATTTACATGTGTGTATATGTGAAGAAAGTTTTTTTGTGTGTGAGTTTTTGAAAGATATAGACTTAGCAGATGGCAATTAATTTACTACAGGCAAAGATACAGAAAGCCTTTAAGCCATTTCTTGTAAACAGACAGCCTGTAAACAATCATGAATTAGGCCATTTCTAGAGTTGCCAAAGATGCAGTAGCATTTATCATGTAATATGTATGGTGCAAGAGGTTGCAGTGATCTAGGTTTTTCTCCATCTTATGCAAAGTTAAACATTTAACTCAATCTGCAGGACCTATACATAAGAACTGTTGTTTCTTGGCCATTACACAAAGCCAGGGTGAGACAACAAGGACTTATCAGGTCAGAGACAATGTTTATGGTTATTAAAATAAATTGGGAGGATTTATGTGATTCAGCCCTAAAATATGTTTTTATGTGCTCATATCACTTATTGTCAGATTAGTCTCTGCTATATTCCCAGGACAATATAACATTGTTATATTATTGTTGTTTTTTTTTTTAGAAAACACTGGGATTGGCTGTGGCTTGGTCACGAATCAGGCCTATTAATAACATTCTTTAAGATGTGAAGTTGGCATCTGTTTACAAAGTTTAGGGTACTTGAAAATAATGTGTTTTTCAATGCATATACACTTGTGGGTAAATCTAGACAGTAACTGTCAGCTTTATCGTTTTAGGCATACTTGATTAATTTTGACTTTAGAGTTTTCATTATGTCCCATGCAGAAATGTTGTAAATTTCAGTTATTAACTGATTCAAACTAATTTTGAATCAGTTAATAACTGAGCTGTAGCTAGGTTGTCAACCATACTTGAACGTAATTTAATCAATATACAATGCATGTTTTTTTTTCCTCCATATTTTGAATTGTAAATCGAAATGTATTAATCTCTTTGACAGTAATTATGTATGCCATACCTCAAGATAGCACCGTCTTCCTGAAGTTTCTTTGTTACATTTGTTATCAATATAAAAAACATATTCATTAATTAATGGTCATGAACCATGGGTTGTTTCTCCAAAGACAACTCAGAGGTACAGTTCCGTCTCTCCTCTTTTTCAAGGATATGCCTAAAAGCTGTGTACGATTTTGAAAAGTAAAAGGGGAATTTGCTGATGAAAATAAATAAGACTGGGAATACATGGGAGACTAAAAATACATATATGTGGTTGTAATATGTGAAGAAGAATGTATACAAGGCACAAAATATCAATGTGGATTTTTATTCACACAGAGAGATTTATTAGCATCGAACTACATGCAGCGGGAACATGAGAGCAGGTGGAATGTTTTCTGCAAGAAAGAAGAACCGTTTTTCCCCCGTTCCTCTGGTTTAAAAATATTATTTGGGCTCTTTGTATATGTTTAGTACGCCAAGCTATTTTTCAAATACAGGACTATTAATGTTAAACAAGAACATTTTATGAACTTGCCAAAAATGAGGAAGTCTGAGAGATAAAAAGCAATATGCATATGTTACACGACTGTATGGCAATGAATACTGGTAACTAGAATTACATGTATAGAATTACCAAATTATGCACAAATGAAGAAGTAGAAATTATTTATTTCTCAATTTCAAGTCTAATCTTCAACAACGTTATACTCCTTATTAGTCATGAGTAAAACATTCATGATGGGGACACTTAAGCTATCATATTTTCATATATATAAAATACTTATGGGATCCGTCAATAAACCACATCTTTAAGCTGTAGTCTTATGATTAAAAAAAATCAAAATATAAGATTTTCTATGGGTACAATTAAAGCAAATTGGAATGAAAATAAAACACATTTTACTTCCAATTTATGAAGCCAACAATAACATGTATTTATCGTAATCTCATTGTTTGTAGTTGTTAATCTGGTTGCTTGTCCTTTAATAATGGCCTGTGGGTTTGAAACCAGACCATATTTCAAAATGTTGACCTGTGAATTTTTTCTCTAACCAAGCACAATTTTTAATCCAACATTTAATTAAAACAATTCAGTTTTTGTCCCAACATGAGAATCCCAGCTCCATGATAAATAACACAACTAAACAGTGTTTTTGGTGTAACAACTGTTTCTTCACTGTATAGTTATCATTATTCCTATCCAAGAATGAATGAACATTTTTCAGTTTTTTATTTGTGTATCTCTTGTTTCGTTTTTCATTTTATGAGGTCTCTAAACTTTGGGTCCTTTCATCTTGAAGCATCTCTTAATTGCTCCACAGTTAAAGGACACAAAGGAATATTAATGACATGCAAAGCAAAGAAAGCAATTAACATATTCTGTCTTTTTGGCCAAAATAATGTGATATGCTATTTTGGGGGGAGTTTACAAAAGTTCACTCTTGGATTTTAATGACTTTCTTTTTTATCAGATGGGAATGTGTGGTTTTTTCCCTTGATCTAACAATATAACCCGAGTTAGCAGCCAAAATCATTCTTAACTCACAGTTGGGCACAATTGAACTATTTCCGTTCTTATGCTAATTTGCCAGTAATTGTTGAAGCCACACACTGACACACCAATTCAAGTGTCCATACTAATGTGCTCTTACTGTAAGAATTTCTATTTCCAGCATGTCAGTGCCTCTTGGCAGAGATAGTATCTTTAAGAAGGACCCTCTCATCCTCATTACTGCACACGGAATAACTGAATAGGAAGAGTTTTACAGCATGAAGCAAAGGCTACACTGACAGTTATTTCATCACGAAGAAATATTGACATTTTGGTTTGAGAACGTACTGCAAAGTATCTAGTGAAATTAATATGGATCTTACCATTCAACAGAGTGGAATCTGAGATTACAATGACTATTTATTAAACATTTTTTACAAGTGTTTTATGCATTTGACAGCAAATAAAAAAAATATGCCAATTTGTTTTTTTTTTTCAATCTGTTACATCCTCACTTAAATATCATTCAGACGAGTTCCTTTTGTCTAGAATTATATATATAGAAGGATGATGGGAACATTTTAATTTATTTGTTTACTGTTATTTCCATCTTCAAACTGCTGTAGCTTGAAATATTACATACAAGTACAGTTTGAAATCTGAGTGTTTTGACAACGTTTGTCTCTTTTTGTGACCATCTGTAACAAAAAAAACATCTTCATCTTGCAACAAATAAGTGAGAATGAAATTGTGAGCAAAAGAAGCCAAACAATTGTAAATATTGTGATTATTTAACAATTTAGATTAGCAGTTACATGTGTGACATTGTTTTGCCTTCCCCTGAATTAACTTTATTCAATATTGTTGCATTTGATGCACCATAGAACATGCCCTGGGATTTTTATTTTATGTCCTTAGATAGGATATTAGATCTGTGTATTATTTATGTGTATTCACACTTTGGTCAATAGAAAAAAAAATATTTGATGCTTTATACCAGACAACATGACAAAAGACATTGAATAAAGCTAAAAATATTTGCCTTGGGGGAGATTAAAGCTGTAACCAAAATCACTGGTGCCAGTTGGCAATATGGGAATTAAAAGGTTGCTTTAGCCTTAGGTTACAATTAAGCAAACTGCTGGATGAAGCAAAGTATCACAAATGTGTGCTGCATGGTATTAAACAGCTGATTTTTTTTTGTGAGGGAATGAATAACATCATACCCAATAGGCTATAGGTTTCATCAGATGACTACAAAGTTTGTGAAAGTTAATATAAGTGTTCTTTTGCCCGTGGCAACCTAACTGTAAGGCCATCTTAAAATCATCCTTGTAAGTTCTACATGTAAACCTGGCAGTAATCAGTATGTCCGCCAGTGGTAGCTGGTCGAAGCGTCCGATCTTTATCTGGCTTGGTAGAACAACACAAGCAGACTTGGCCTAGAGCAATCTAGAGTCATCCACAGCAAAGACATCTTTCCATCTTTTCTGAGATGGAAAGTCTATTTTAGGCAGATGAATGACTGAGCACAAATGAAAGGAGACAGATTGTGAAACAAAGAGAATTTTGTTCTGCAAACACAACACAGAGGTCAGCTCTGCTGCTACTCATTCCAATTGTTGCCAAGGAAAGAAGACAAGCTTTAAAAGGAGAAATGGAAAGTGATGTATTTTAATACTTCCCGTTTCAGTGCGTATTGGGATTTGGTGAGGTATATTAATTCAAATATTAATCATGACTTACAATAATTCCTTCCCCGGGGAACAACGCCAAGAATTTAAAAATTTTGTATGTTTTCATTCATACATGATGCACTCACAGTGCATGTGAGTTTTTTAGTTTTTTAAAAAAGGAGGAATAGAACCTAATGTTTCTCTTCCATTATTTGCCTTTCCTCCTCACCCCAGCCTCCCCAGGAGGTGATCAGACAAGTCTGTTTCTCAGAGATAAAGTGCTGCTCACCACATCCCCAGAGCCGGGAGAAGTTGGCACATCACATACTGGCGGTCTGCTCATGTTACAGACCCCTACACTAAGGCACAGACAGTCTGAGGGTTAGGGTGGGAGAGGGTGAACGAGAGTACCAAGTAGAGTTGAGATTCAGCTGACATTATACTTTGGGTATTGAAAACAAAAACTAAAAAATAATGGAAAGTCAATATACATTCAAAGATTAATTCTTTCTACAACCGAACAATGTAGTCCCTTTTTATCTATTCACATTTAGGATAGTTCTAAGAATTTCTGGCACCGCAACCAGTATGTCCAAGGTGCATGGAGATGGAGAAAGACACCTAAGATGTTCAGGACTGTGACGCAACAGTCTTCTAACACAAATTTGGTCAAACGAAAAATCAGCTTTTTTCATTTCGGTTATTTTTACATTCCAAGATATGAGAAAATGTTATTAGCAGGTTGAAAAAGTATTTTGATGCAAACTCATTTGTGGGGAGAAAAAAAATACCCACCCAAAATAATAGTGACAAAATTTCTTAAAGAAATACAAAGCCAAGAATAATATTAGAGCGTATTAGCCAAATTTGCCTAACCGATGTTCTGCGTTTGTGACCATGTTTACATTCATGGCATTTGTGTTAGAAGAACATCTGGAAGGAAAGACATCAGCAATGACCTTTGAGAAACAATTATTGCAACCCATTAATTTGGGGTTTTGAGCCAATTTCCCAAAAAATTAAATAAAAAATAAAAAAAACTCTTCCTTCTAAAGTGAGAAAGATTGTATTCGAGTGGAAAATACAGAAGGGCCAACTTAGTGTAGAGGCAGAGTAAACTTCCCACTACTTTTACCCCTAGGACTTACTGCAAGAAACCACAAATTTAGCAAGAGCTAAATCTACTGAACCTAATGAAAATCTTAAATGGTATTTCTCACAACAACACAAATAGAAAAAAAGTAAAGGGGCAGTATAATGTAAAATGAACTTTTTTGAGCTTTACATCAAGCTACCATGTTGTTCCCTCATCAAAAACATACCTGGAATGTTGCCTAGATTTTTTTATGCATGTTTGAGAAATCCTTCAATGTCTCGTGGCAACCATTCAGCTGTGCAAAACACCTGGGTGGACCAGGAGGAACGCAGAAAATTTCATTGTCGGACAGCAGGAAGCAGGGCCAAGGGTTATCAATTTCTGAGACCACACACACACACACAAAAAAAAAAATCTTGCAAAAGTGCACAAAGGGTCAGTGCAACCCTAGAGGACAGTGCACATAGTAAAAATATTGTGGGGTCTAAATGACTCTGTGTCTTAAGAGGGTTAAAAGTCATTAAAAGGCAAAAGGAAAATATCTTCTCACTCATACTGCAGTTGTCTGAAATCCTGATTTTCTTTTATTTATTTTTTTTGTTGCAAGTTTCATAACATCAAGTGTTTCCCTTTAAATTTGTAGTGTTATAATCAGAAGCCTGAAAAGAGTTTCTAAATCATATGGTGCTTCATCAACTTTATTAACTTTCTTCACATTGCATCCCATCCTACCTGTCTTCTCAGTAGTCAGATATACTTGTGGTAAATTTTACAGTCAGAATCGCCCTCAGCAGGGATTGAGTTATTTGGCGCTTGAAAGCTGGAAAACCATTTATTAACAGTGTGTTTAGTGCATGCAGGTTGTCCTTTAAATTACTTTTAAAGATCTTGTTTAATTTTTCTGCTTCAAGTAACATTCGAAAAAAATTACGTGACTGGTGATTTAACACTTATTCTAACAACATGCTGACAATGTGACATTCCATGGTGAGTCTAAGGATGACCATCTCTCTTATTTCATTACCTTTAGTCAGTTCTGGACTTATTTTTGCCTGATTAGAAATGTTGGTTTTACATATTTGACTGCCTCATCCTTCAGCACTTTTTTCTTCATCTAAGGTTTCCAACCTCTACACATGTCTCGGTGCAGTCTTTTTTTTTCTTTTCATTGCCATGGCAAAGGATTAATTAAAGTAACTTGTGAAGTTTGAGTCAGACTCTAAGGATATCACCAAGTTTGACAATTGAGTAGGGTGTGTTGGGTACTTCTTTAGGTGGCCATTTCTGGCTGCAAATGTAGAAAGTGAAAGGTGTACACACTGCGCTGATTAAGTGTTATAATGAAAGGCGATGAAGTCTGAGTGGCCACTTCATTTTTTTCTGGCAAAAAAGAAAGTCCCTTCAGAGAGCAGTAGAGTTTTTCATCTTAGTACCTCATTAAAGCACATCTTACAACAACAAGTTTTCAACTCGAATGATAAAAGAGTAACCCGAACTTGCAGCATTCAGTGCTTCTGTGATCGTCTCCTTTAATGGAGCTTTCTGTTTGTTGTAATCACTTCTCTCTGACAGGTAAAGACACTTTAATGGGGAAATGCCGGTCAGAGAGTGGGTGGACCTCAGGCCTGGACATCACTCTACAGTAATTTGTGAACCCAAACCTAAACCAGGGGGCTTTAAAGGTTTTCTAGTTTTAAATGTTTTTCCTTTTCTGTACGGCTACAGTAACAATGCTTTAATTTATGATACCATACCACATCATACTACCATTATTTGTAAGACAAAAGAAACCAAAGTTCACAAAGTGCTGTACATTTGCAAACGACAAGAAAATAAGAAATGAAAATCCAACATGTTAAAACTAGTCAACCACTTCAAATGTGCCAGAAGCTTAAGAAAAGAAATATGTTTTAAGAAGATCCTTAAACTTAGAAAGAGAGGATGTCTGTTTGACACACAAGAGCAGATCATTCCACAACTTTTGCAGTAGTTGTAGTGAAAGCATTGTCACCTTTAAGTTTACACTTGGTCCTGGGGAGATTCAAAAACTGAAGTTTGTCAGTGAAGGGAAGTTTAGTTGGGGATAAGATACTCAGACTTATTGAACCAGTTAAAAGACGTTCTGCAGCAGAATAAAGAACCTGCAAAGGCCAAATTGACGCATCTAACCCCCAAATAAAGCTCATTGTTATGGCAAAGCCATGGAATTCTGTTTCAAAATGCTGTCTTGATATAATAGGCTTCAATTTGGCTAACTGCCTAGAATGACACACATCTTAGAACTAATATTGCTTTCCACTTTAAGATTTGCATCCATTTTAACTTCCAGATTACTGATGATGGGTCAAGCATACAATGCTAAAGAACCAAGACCTTTGCTGTAGATCTCAGAAGTGCAACTAGAAACCATCATTTCTGTTTTTTTCTAAATGTAACTTTAACCATCAAGTAAGATGTAGTCAAGAGTGTAAGATGAAAGAAATTAAAATATAGCTTGTTCAAATAATATCTTAAGTAAAATGTCATATGACTTATGGAAATGCATAATCCAACCACTTACATTACCAGGTCTTTCATTATTGAGAATGTCAATTTCAAATTTTTTTAATTTGTGCCTGCCTTATTCCACTAGCTTTTGGTTATACCTATGAACCAATATAATTTTACTGGGTTAATCTTAAAGTTTTATTATTCACACTTTTTAACTTATGCAGTTGTAACATTTGTAACTTTTGGTGTACATTTCTAATGAAAATGTTCATGTTTTAGGACTGTAAAAGAAAAACAATAAATTAATAATTTAAATTTCTGGTAGTGTTTAGGAAACCATACGAATGCTAAAAAAAATAATTAAAAGTCCACAGTAAATGTTAAAATAAGAAAGCAGCGTGTGTTCTAAAAATGCTATAAAACAGTAATGCTTTAGAAAGTCTCAAATGGCTACAGGCAATGAAGAAACAGATAGAAAAATCAACATTTATTTCTGGAATTCTGTTTAAAGGGCGTACACTGCTGGGTCATCAACTTAATTTTCAAACAGTACTTTGGAAAATATAATTTTTTTAGTTTGTGTCCCATTTACAAAAAGTACACATTTGCAGAGCTCTTGGTTTAAAAACTAACTAAGCTTGTTTGCTCTTTTACTTGTTGCCCTGATATGACTTTTTAATAATGCCTCTCCTTTTATGTAATTGGGGATGATGGTGGTTTGTCATCAACACTGAATACCTACACATACATATGCAACCTCTAAAGCTAAACATCCAGATCTATGGAGACCAAGTTCAATGACGGTGTATTTGCAGGCTTAATACCACAACCCTATGGTCTTCACCTCAAAGCGTGTTCTGTCCTATATGCTACACCTTGGGGGATATTAATAGATCAGCTACAGTATTTAGAGAGATCAATATGGTAGAATATTGGTCCTCTCTCCCTCTTTCTGCGTTTTCATGTATTTCTGCTCAAATCAATAGAGCATTTATTTTAGAATGTCAGCAAGACACAAATCCTGCTTTTCTCCCAAAACACCAAATTTGAAGTTTTGTGAGCAATGGCCTACATGACCTAAATAAGGAAGATGCTCTACTCGTTCGATTGAGGTCAACAAGTAAAAAGTGAATCCTCTTCAAAACTTTACATCAGCTTAGTTTGCAAGTAAACTAGTAACTAGGTAACTTAACTAGTTTACAAGTAAATTAGGTAAGTTATGTAAAGGGCCCCCTTGACATTGGCTAATTCTCACATTTATTCGGGAGGATACTGGGTAGATAAGATAGACTGTCCAGTCATCTTTAGTATAAACTAAATGAAAAATGTTAATTTCATTACATCACTGTATGAAATTACCTCATTTTGAAGGGTTTTCTGCCAACATGTTTAAGCACTGTTTTCATTACACTGTTTTTCCCTTTTTAATCAGTTAATAAGGCATGGGCACAAATGCAAAAACTGGAGAGGAAAATAAAGCCAGAGAATACTATTTTGGCAGTTAATTTGAATTATTTTGTCATGACAATGCATCTGTTTCTGTTACTGAAAAATAGTAAACAATGAACATGAAAATTCAAATATATATAATTTTTTAAGTGACTTTTTTTTCCATACGTCAAGCCCACATTTAACGGTTATATTCAGTAAATTAGAATATTATTGAAAAGTTCATTTATTTCAGGAACTGTATCACTAAGAAAAAACATTTACAGCTTACACATATACTGATGCATTCAAGCCTTTATTCCCGTTAACTGATGATTTTCTGCTTATGGCTAATGAAGACTGTTGAGGAAAATTATTATTTTAGTGTTTCATACAGTTCATTCTATTATATTAAAAGGTATATTGAATATTC
>CAEFZY010064048.1:0-31765 GCA_903066815.1 Brachyrhaphis roseni | reverse complement strand
TGAGCCGCTACCTGATGGAGAACATGGAGCCATTGATCAGAGATCATATTGATCTGCTGGTTTATTATTGTTTAGATGAATCCAGACTGATCATCCTGGAGCTCTGAGCAGAACTTAAAGAGCTGTGCGGTACCGGTACCGGTCCAGTTGCAGCCATCCTTCAGTCCGGTCGCCTTATGGACATAAATCATTCTCCTCTTTAGAATAAACGTCACATTCCCACTCAAAGCCTCTCTGACTGTCTGTCTGTTTTTAACTACTAGCTGAACGATCTGCTGTTCAAACAGCCATTTGCAGAATCTCTATTTTTTATTTGGATTTTTTTTTCTTTAAAATGTATTTTTATTTTTGTGAGGTGACATTATGTTACCTCAAAGCACCTTTTAAATAAAATATATAATTATTATTATTATAAATACTTATACTGCTTCGAACAAGGACATTGCCATGGTTACTGCTTCACACTTCCGGGTATTTATACTAATTTACATTAATATGCATTTATGGAGGCGACAGGCGGAGCAGCAGCTGCTCTGCTTCCCACTAATTAGGATTTATAAAGGATCTTTTATGGCTTTATGCATCCGACTGTTTTTGTGCGCCGCAATATAATACATTTTCCGTAAGTTTTAGTGTGAAAACTAAAACTGTTTTATGCATGAGGCCCCGGATCTCTCCAGGTCCAGGTTTATCTGATTGACGTGGCTGAATCCTGTTTCCATGGTAACAACCAGGTCAGGTGCTCTGGTTCCACTGAGGAACATGCGACCTGACCTCTGACCTTTCAGAAAGCAGCTCAATAGTTTTTAACTGAAAGTGTTTCCTGAACAGAAAGTGCATCTGCTGGGTCTCTTCAAAATAAAACATAAATTAGCAACAGCCTGGAGGCTGAACGTGACTCAGCGGGTTGTGGGTTCAAATCCCGACCTCGGGTTCTTCAGTGCGCCTATCCGGGTTCTGTCCGAGTCCACAAATGGTTCCGAGGTCTGAGCCCCCCCCCCCCAATCCTCATTTTCGGTGCTCTTATTGTGACAGTCGGACTCTTATTTTGAAAGGCTGGGGGTGGCGGCGGCCCATTCTGGGTCAGAGCAGCTGGAGGTTCGGATGACATGGCGGGTCGGAACCGGATCGTTCACCTTCTCAGACAGCTGGAGCGCGCGGCGTAAGTCCGAACCGGTTCCGGTTCCCAGCTCGGTTGGGTCGAACTCTGATTTAAAAGGTCACAGTTCGGGGCGGTTCGGATGAATGTTGGGTTTTACTCGGTGGCTCGGTTAGGTCCATATAGGTTCTGGTTCTGCTGTGGTTCGGCTCAAAGAAACGATGTTTATTGGGTTCGACGTGCTGTTGCTACATTACTGGTCAAAGATCCAACAGGTCAAAGTCCGAACTGGACCGGACCGGACCGATCAAGGTCCGGTTGCGGTCCGGTCCAGTCCAGCAGCTGATTTAGTGAATTCCTGTTTTTTGGGTTTTTGATTGAAAGTAATAAAAACTTGGATCTTTGAAGCGACTTGATCTATTGATCTGTTTATCTATTGATCTGCACACACTATCCCACCATACAGCATTAACATATGGACTGTCCTCACACACACACACACACACACACACACACACACACCCACACACACCACGGACTGTTAACCTCCTCGCTATTTTGTACACCTGTAAATAAATATCTATATCCTGTATAGCTGGATAGATGAAAACTACATTTTGTTGCTTGTACTTGTGACAGCGCAATGACAATAAAGTTGAATTCTATTCTATTCTATCTATTGATCTGTTGATCCGTCAGTTACTGAAACGGGTCCAGAACTCATCCAGGTTTTGTTCTGGTTCTGGACCCGACCCGGTCTCGGGGTTCCTCTTGACTCTACTGAGCATGCTCCGTGTTGACAGGTGCAGATGCCCCGCCCACTCCCACACCTTCCATCAAGGTAGGCTTCCCATTGGTCCGCATGTTGACCAGAACCAGCTGAGCCCGGTCCAGCAGAACCCGGCCCGGTTCTGATCCATGTGTGTGTGTAGGAGCGGCGGCGGCCGGAGGCAGGAAGACGGACTACGCCTTCGAGGTAACCAGGACTGGAACCGGGCCGGGTTCTGAACGGACCGGGTTCTGATCTGTCCCTTGGTCTCCGTCAGATGGCGAGCTCCAATATCCGGTACGGACCCGGGGTCAGCGCTGAGGTCGGCATGGTAACCACCTTCATCACCATCATCATCACCACAGCGAGCCAGACCAGAACCAGAACCAGGCTGAATGTCCAGAAGGAGGCGCTGCAGCAACAGGACCAGATCTGTTCATTAAAAAACTTTACATTTTTTTTAATTTTAGATTTAAAAAACATCAAATAAAAACAAAGTAAATGTAAAGAATCTAAATGGAGCTGCAGATTTTTGGTTTCCTTCACTAAGGAGGTCCGGTCAGAACCAGAACCGGGTCAATACTTGGTTTACCCCCCCAGGCTCCGCTCTCACCTGGATCCGCCTCCAGGTCTCACATGCCGGGTCCGTTTGCAGGACCTCCAGAACCTGGGAGCCCAGAACGTGTGCCTGATGACGGACCGGACCCTGAGCCGCCTGCCGCCCCTCCAGGCCGTCCTGGAGTCCCTGGTTCGGAACCGAGTCCGTTTCCAGGTGTTCGATGATGTCCGGGTGGAGCCGACCGACTCCAGGTGAGACGGCTAACAGAACCAGCTGCTAACAGAACCAGCTGCTAACATTCGGACCTTCTTTCAGTTTTAAAGAAGCCATCTCGTTTGCCAAGAACGGTTCGTTCGACGTGTTCGTGGCGGTGGGCGGCGGTTCCGTCATCGACACCTGTAAAGCCGCCAACCTGTACTCCTGCCATCCTGACGCCGACTTCCTGGACTTCGTCAACGCTCCAATAGGGAAAGGCGGGCCGGTGACCAGAACCCTGAAGCCGCTCATCGCAGGTCGGCCTCGCCTCCTCCGGGTCGGGAGGTTCCGGTGGCCGGCCGGCTCACCGCTCTGCTTTCCTCTCCAGTTCCAACGACCGCAGGAACCGGCAGCGAGACCACCGGGGTCGCCATCTTCGACTACGAGCCTCTGAAGGCCAAAACAGGTGAGAGTCGTTAGAAGCTCGTGTGATTGACTGTCTCTGAGCCGTGATTGGCTGTTTCTGTCCAGGTATCGCAAGCAGAGCGCTCCGTCCCACGCTGGGCATCGTGGACCCGCTGCACACTCTGAGCATGCCCGAACGAGTCGCGGCCAACAGCGGCTTCGACGTGCTGTGGTGAGGAGGGTTCTGGTAGAGCGGGCCTTACCGGAGTTACCGGGTTCTGACGGGTCGTGTCTCTCCAACAGCCACGCTCTGGAGTCCTACACCGCCCTGCCCTACAGCCAGAGGACGCCCTGCCCCACCAACCCCATCAACCGGCCCGCCTACCAGGGCAGCAACCCAATCAGCGACGTCTGGTCCCGCCAAGCCCTCAGGGTGGTCTCCAAGTACATGAAGCGGTAAACGGACCAGAACCTTCCTGAAGTTTTCCTGAAGCTTCAGTAAAACTCTTCAAGTTTGAAAGGAAGCGTTTCTATTGAGATTTGAACTTTGACCTCAAAGTCCAGAGGAAGTTTCTCTGCCGTTCTGCATACAGGTAGTGCAGCTCTGGTTTCTGCTCAGGGCGGTGCGGGACTCGGCAGACTTGGAGGCTCGCTCCAGCATGCACCTGGCCAGCGTGTTCGCTGGGATCGGCTTCGGGAACGCCGGAGTCCATCTGTGGTGAGCTGAACGCCGCCGCCGCCCTGAACGCCGCCGTCGGATTCAACCTGCCTGTGTTTTTGTCTCGGCAGCCATGGGATGTCCTACCCCATCGCTGGAAATGTGAAATCTCACACAGCCAGAGGCTACAGCGTGGAGCACCCCCTGGTGGTGAGACACGGAGAGTAAATTATTCCTGATCTCCCGCCGGCCTGCCGCTTCAACGGCTCTGTGTCTCTGCAGCCTCACGGACTCTCCGTCGTTCTGACAGCGCCGGCCGTCTTCAGCTTCACTGCACCCATGTGCCCAGAGCGCCACCTAGAGGCCGCTGAGATCCTGGGTAGGGAGGGGGGGTCCTGAGTCACACTCACAGTCAGGGTCAGAGGTTAAAAATTCTGCGGTGCGTTCAGGTGCAGATGTGCGGCAGGTGAAGCGTGCGGACGCCGGCGCCGTTCTGGCCGACACGCTGCGCCGCTTCCTGTTTGACCTTCAGGTGGAGGACGGACTCGGTGCCGTCGGATACAATAAGGACGACATTCCAGCTCTGGTGAAAGGAACGCTGCCTCAGGTGAGCTGCTCACCTGCAGCTCCAGGTGCTTTGTGGCGCCTTCACATCACTTCCTGTTCCTGTTGCAGGAGCGCGTGACCAAACTGTCTCCGCGGGCGCACACCGAGGAGGACCTGAGCCGCCTGTTTGAGACCTCCATGAAGCTGTATTGAGATGCCTGCAGCCACCGGGGGGCTCCACCTTCATCCTGCAGTTAATTAATCAGTGTTTGACTGGGTCAGAACCGGGTCGGATCAGGACCGGTCTCTATTGAATCATGTTTTAAATCTTCAGTGATGTAGTCATGAAAAACAGAATCTGAAGTTCTGAAGGAATCATGTTTTGGACCGGGTCGGATCAGAACCGGCTGGTTTTGTGATTTTAACTTTTTGATCAGAATAAAATCGTCTGAATCTGCTTCCTGTCTGGTTCTTTAATCTGAGTTTAATCCCAGGTGTTGATCGAGCTGAAACCTTCAGATTATTAATCCGTCCAGGTTTCAGGATAACTCAGGTTCTGGTTCTGGAAGCAGCGGACTGGACTGGGTTCTGGCTGTGAAGCCTGGTCTGAGGGACAGCATTCTGGGAACGCCCTAATCCGCCTTAATCTGATCCAGGAACAGTCTTTGCATAAACCTGATCTCAGAGCGGTCCTGAACGCATCACAGACTTCACCTGAACTCACCTGCAGGACGCTGAAACGGACCGCTGGAACCCGACCCATCTGGGAATAATTCAGGAGAATCCGGTCTGTCCACCTGCAGGACGATCAGGTGCTTTACAGGCTGTGTGTGTGTGTGTGTGTGTGGGATTACCTGAGCAGGTATTTAAAGCCTCTCGGTCAGAAGCAGCCGCATCATGCAGCAGATCTACTCACAGCGGGACGAGCAGCTGGAGGTTTTCACCACCATCTTCTCTCCACAGGGTGAGAGCGCACACACACACACAAACACACAATGCGCCCTCTGGTTCTCATGGTTCTGGTGGTCATCAGAATTTTTACTGCATCTTCAGAACTCCAGTAAGTCTCCAATAATCTGATAGCTGCAGGACTCTGGTTCTGGTTCTGGTAATCTGACCTCCAGAAGCTGCAGAACTATTCGGAACCTCCAGTGGTTCTGTGTGCAGAGTCACCGTCTCTCTATGTACAAACAGAAGTGGACCGCCCCGGTTCGTCCTGCCTGGTTCTGATCAGTTGGACTGACGGACATTTCAAGCCGACCCTCAACTGGTTTCCATTCCTAGATCCCAGTTCTCCTGGATACCACAGTGTCCTCACAGCGCTATATAAACTGTCACACACACTCTGAGCTCTGATTGGCTGATGGACTCCAGCTCATTAACACCTGTTGGTCTCAGTTTGCAGGACAAGAGCGAGACATGTGGAGGCAGACAAGGTAACACACCTGGACCCACTACCAACACACACCTGGACACCCCACCAATACACACCTGGACCCACTACCAACACACACCTGGACACCCCACCAACACACACCTGGACACCCCACCAACACACACCTAGACACACTACCAACACACACCTGGAGACACTACCAACACACACCTAGACACCCCACCAACAAACACCTGGACACACTACCAACACACACCTGGACCCACTATGAACACACACCTGGACACCCCACCAACACACACCTGGACACACTACCAACACACACCTAGACACCCCACCAACACACACCTGGACAAACTACCAACACACACCTAGACACACTACCAACACACAGCTGGACCCACTACCAACACACACCTAGACACACTACCAACACACACCTGGACACACTACCAACACACACCTGGACACACTACCAACACACACCTGGACACCCCACCAACACACACCTGGACACACTACCAATACACACCTGGACCCACTACCAACACACACCTGGACACCCCACCAACACACACCTGGACACACTACCAACACACACCTGGACACCCCACCAACACACACCTGGACACACTACCAACACACACACCTGTTGGTAGTGGGTCCATTTGTGTCCAACACAGCTGGACACAGTAGCAGCAGATTAAACTGTCTCAAGGTAATGACAGTTGTAGCGGCTGTAACCAGGTGGTGTATTAGTTGACAAGAGTGTTTACATGAAGTGGCTGTAAATTCCCACCCGTCTTGGGCCCTTGAATGCATCTATACCCCGTTATGCTCCGGGTGAGGCTCCAAGCGATGAGTGTCAGGTCCGTTGTTGTGCAGTTGGATCTGTGGGATGAGCGCTGGCGCCTGGTTCTGGATCATGGATATTTGTTGGTATTGTAAACTGATTTTTGATGTTCTGTGTAATGTCAGAGTCGCTTTTATATTGTTGCTGTTTTTTCTGACGTAATTTCTAATTGCTTTTTAAGAACCATTTCAGTAGCTTTTCACTGCAGCGTCTCAATGTACGGTTAGTGTGGCGGATTAAGGTACCAGATTGACTTTATTGTCATTTTGGGTATTACAGATTGCTGCTGTTGCTTATTATGCTCTCACCAAAGTGCTGTTGTTCTGTAGTCTTAGATGCTCTCGGTTAATCAGAACTACAATTGATATTCTTTTTTGTGTATAAATTAGCTGATTGGGCACACCTAATTAGGACTGGGTTGATGTAATTTAATATTTGCTTCTCTTTTCTTTTAACATTATTTTCTCATTAATTTGATTTGGAGTTTTTGTTTAAATCTCGGATTGCTTCTAGTGTTGTCCTGGGTTGCTGTGCTTTATTGGGTTTAAATTAAGATAATAAAGTCTATTAATATTGTAAAAGAATGTATAAATAAATTATATTTTGTATACTATTTCTGTTTCAGAATTTTAAGCTGGACCTACCTGGGTACTTCTAATAGGGAACCTGATATTTGAGAGATCTACCAGTTGGCTTTAGGTCCTCTGTCACGATCCGGGTTCTTCCCCCGTGTTACACTAATATATAAATAAATATTTTTGTAAAAGTTCCATACTGCAGCTACTTATTTTGAAAGGGCTTGGTGGACATGTTGTGCACTTCCTGTCCTCTTGGTTTAGACCAGGGCTGGGCAACTCCAGGCCTGGAGGATCTCCTGCAACTTTTAGATGTGTCTCTACTTCAACACACCTGAGTCAAATAATGAGGTCATTAGCAGGACTCTGGCAAATCTGACTATACTTAGGAGGAGATTCAGCTGTTGGATTCAAGTGTGTTGGACCAGGGAGACGTCTAAGAGTTGCAGGACACCGGCCCTCCAGGACCAGGACTGCCCACCCCGGTTTAGACTGAGGGCGGCCCAGTCAAAGTCCTTCCACCTAATTCCTCCTTCCTGTCCTTCAGATGTGCGTTCATGTTGGGAATTGTGTCCAGATTCTCTGCTTCCCATAGAAAAACTTAATAAGGCTGTTAATCATTAAACAAAGCACCAGGTCCGGATGGACTGACAAGAAACTTATAAACATTTTTGGGAAGACATAAAAATATTACTACCGGTACATCAAGTCTTTCTAGAAATGTTTAAAACTCATCCTATACCTACTACAATGAAAAAAGGAATTATTAAATGCATCCCCAAACCAGACTAGAACCCAAGATTTACTGAGAATAGAAAACCTGTTACAGTCAGAAATTCAGATTATAAATTACTAACATACATATTTACCAAACATCTAAACATTATTACAGAATCACAATCTGGCTTCTTAAAAGGAAGGTCAATCCACAACAATGAGACTGGTGATTGAATATAGGGACATGATCAATAATGATGGCTTTATTCTTTTCGTTGTGTAACAGATAGTGAGCTATTTAAAATAAATTGTGTTAATTATATAAATTTGCAGACAATTTAAAGTAAATTATTCAAAGTGAATTTTCTAAAGTAAGAATGTCGCAGATTGTTTATGGATGTTTGTCTGTTTTGATTAGCATCGTTGGTGGTTTATATTTTGTTTTGTTTAATGGTATTTGCACTTTCTAATTATTAGAGCCAAATGTGTATTTTGGTTTATGGCCACTAGATGGGGCTGTTGGCTCCAGTATGAACCAAGAGGTGACAGGTTGTTGAACCCGGAAGGGCCTGCAGGTTTTAGACGTCTGTGGCGAGTCATTAACACTGTGGCCGTGTGACGTGGAATAAATGGATTTGGTTCACAAATGGTTCATCTGACTGGAACAAATTTGGACAACAAGAAGATCTTTGGGATCAACAGGAACAACATTAGCCGCTCAGCGCGTCATAACTAAGCAGCAACGCTTAACTAGTGCAGCATTAAACTGGCTACCACACTGTAAAAACTTTCCTTTGTGGACTTTGATTAACTCTGATGTCTGAACAAAACGATGGAGCCTGTGTGGAGCAGACTGAGACAGTTTGGGTTGTGATGAGCTGCTGTTTGCTAGCTGGACTAAAGCTACAGAGCTAAAGCTTCAGAGCTGCAGAGCTAAAGCTTCAGAGCTAAAGCTACAGAGCTGCAGAGCTAAAGCTACAGAGCTAAAGCTACAGAGCTGCAGAGCTAAAGCTTCAGAGCTGCAGAGCTAAAGCTACAGAGCTAAAGCTACAGAGCTGCAGAGCTAAAGCTTCAGAGCTGCAGAGCTAAAGCTACAGAGCTAAAGCTACAGAGCTGCAGAGCTAAAGCTTCAGAGCTGCAGAGCTAAAGCTACAGAGCTAAAGCTACAGAGCTGCAGAGCTAAAGCTTCAGAGCTGCAGAGCTAAAGCTACGAATCTTCAGAGCTGAAGCTACAGAGCTAAAGTTATAGAGCTAAAGCTTCAGAGCTGAAGCTATAGAGCTAAAGCTATAGAGCTAAAGCTACAGGCTGACAGTCAGTGACTGAGGAGGATCTGGATCTCTTTGGGCTTTGGAGGTCATTGAATGTCAATGAGGTATTTGTAGCTACACCTTTGATGGTAAATAAAAGAGAGAAGTTCGAATACACGCTGAGAGTGAAAATCCTTCCTAAAGGTGAAAATAAGTAACAGATTTCAAAAGAAAATAAAAACAGGAGACCACAGATGATATAGGAAATAGCGCCCCCTTCACTTCCGGAGTGCAATGGTCCCATTTCCAGGTCTGAGACTGACAGTCGTCCGACCTGTCCCTTCCTGTTTGCTGCAGAGAGGTGGAGTTGCCATTTTAATTTCCACCCCTGGTTACATAATGACCCCTGACCTCTGGGTATTTACAGCCTGCTGAGTAGATTAATCCTGGGGGTGATGACATCAGAGCGACTGATGAAGACACGACCTCTGACCTCTAGCTGCTTCCTGGAGGTTTTTAAGGTGGAATGAAGCAAAAAAATGAAAACTGATCAGATCAATTAATGGAATCAGATCAGAGAGAAAATCTGATCCAAAACTGGAGAAAGACCAGTCACATCCAGTTCTGATCCAGTCCATCAGGTGGCAGTGGTGACCAACCAGTACCAGTCTCGTAGGCCCAGGGAACTGGACCTGGAACCAGGAGATCTGATCCAGGTTCTGATTCAGGACGACGAGTCCAGCTGGTTCGGACGCCTGAAGAACGGAGAGGAGGGATACTTCCCATCGGCCTGCGTGGAGCTGCTGCAGGTACACACACACACACACACACCTGAATTCTGGCTGTTAACTGGTTAGCGTGTGGTTTTCAGTATGTGAACATCTGCACCACACCTGTTTATCTGTTAGCGTGTTGTTAGCAACTGCAGCCCATGTTAGCCATAGCAAAGCTAAGTCAGTTCATCTCAGGTTTCCTGCTCAGGTTGGTTACTAAGAAACTCTAAAGCTCTTAAGTGGCTCTTAATCTGAAAGGACCTGAAAGGTGGACGGCGTCCATCAGACTCGCTGGACAGATCACTGAGCGGTGTCCTCATGGAGGGAGGCGGCTAACGGATCCACAGGAAGTTCTGTTCTCTCCCTCTGGGTTCTCCTGATGTGATTCAGACCTGCAGATCAGCCAGAGATCCGGTTCCAAATGGGAACCCAACCGGGTCAGAACCAGGATCCACATCTTCACCTCCGTGGGTCAGAGGTTCTGAGCTCACAGCTCCGAGGGCTGTGGGTGAGCAGACAGGATGGAACCAGCAGGCTGCACACCTGGGACCTTCACTTCCTGTGGTTTTACTTCCTTTCCCCCTCACTTCCTGTTCCCTCACTTCCTGTCTCTGATGAGGACAGGAGAGATCTGGGCCTCTGTGTGGCTGACCAGAACCTCAGCAGTGGATTGGCTGAGAGGTGGTGGTTTCACGGTCTCTGTGTTGCAGGGCGGAGCCTCATCTGGAGCCACGCCCACTCTGCTGAGGACAGGTTCTGTTCCTGCCATGGTTCAGAGGCACAGCGCCCCCTGTGGCTGCACCAGGTAATGATGACCAGACACACTACAACCGGTTCTGGATAGATCCTGACCCGGTTCTGTGCGGTTGCAGTGGCCGCAGCACGCCCAGGCTGCTGAGGAAGGCCGGCCCCCCCAGTGGCTCCGCCCACCGTGGCTCCGCCCCCTTCGGCTTCCTCTGCAGAGCCCTTACCCAGTCCAGGAGGAGGAGCTGCTGCCCCCTGCTGGGCCGGCCGCAGGGCGACACCAGCGCTGACAACAACGCCTTCCAGCCCGACTAGACCAGAACCAGAACCTGGGGGGGTGACTCAGGGTTTGATCCTGGATCCTGGTTCTGGTAGATTCTGACCCTCATCCAGAACTGAGACTGTTGAAGGTCCAAGTCCAGCTGGGACCTGGACCGACCCGAGTCTGGTTCTGAAGAACCAGAGAGTTGTGTTCATCAGAAGCGCTAACCGGACCTCGGTTCAGGAACAGAGGCACGCGGAGAACAGTCCGAGTGATTCCATCTGGTCCTTTATTCTCACAAGAAATCATCAGAGTCACAGCCAGACCCAGGTCCGGTCTGGTCCGATAGAAACTGGACTTTCACACAGAACTTCATCTGTACTGGTTCTGTCCTAAACAAAGTTCTCCATGTGTTGTAAACATACAAATAAAGATTTAATCATATAAATCATTAAATTGTGAATAATCTTGTCTGATTCAAGGTTCTGCTTTGATCGGTTCTGATCCAAAGTGCTAAGCTTAAAGATAAAGTGCCGTCAGAAATAAAGAAAAGTCCCTGAAGTGGGTCGGTTCCGATCCGGTCCATGAGCAGCACTTTCCCCGGGATCACAACGACGTTCCAAGAAAGAAAGAAACGAAATAAACGTCCAGAGATAAAAAACCGGATCTAAAGGCCAGGCGGTGACCCGGTCCGGGCCGACGATCAGAACCGACCCGGAACTCGTCTCCTTCTGGTCGGGTAAAACAAGAAAAGAAGAAAAAAAATTCCCCAAACAAAGAAATAAAACATCAGAGAGAACTGATGAGGTAGCAGGAAACGACAAGAAATCCTCTCTTCTGATTGGACGACGAGGTGAGAAGGAGGAGGAGTCATCTTCATCCCTCCAGGTGAAGGCCACCTGCGGTTCTTCTCCGTTCTGGAACACAAGAACATTGGATCAGTACACTCTTATTGTGAAACTGTTAGTGTTTCCACCTGGTTCTGTGATATTCCTAGTTTGTTAGCGTTTATTGGTTCCAGCTCCGTCCCGGTTCTAGTTCTGGTGATCCTTCGGTTCTTCTTCATTCAAACTGATTCCATCAGAAATAAATCGGTATCGAGTCGTGAATTCTGGGTCGTCAGTGAGTGGCGCTGCGCTGGAAGCTGTTTGGATCGATCCGATAAGAAACCTGTCCAGCAGAACGTGGTCAGTACCGGTTCAGTGCGGATCCGGATCGGCGTTTTGGTTCAAAGTGTTTCACATGTTGAGAACCAAACGGAGTTACCAGATCAGATCGTAACCACAAGTGGAACATCAATAACTGTTGAAGGTCAAGGGTCATAAGGTCAGCGCCTGTTTCCACAGGTCGTCCATGAAGACGTTAATCAATACGACTGAGACTGAGTGTTATCAAATCTCGGTTCTGGTTCTGGTCCGGTCTCTGAGAACCAGAGGAGCAGTCAGTGGTGGCAGACGGTTCTGGTTCTGTTAACTCACCTGCCAGAGGTGAAGCGTCCAGAACTCTGAAGGTTCTGGTTGGTTCCTGCATGGATGCTCACCTGAAACCACAAGGACATGGAAGGATGACATCACAGCGTTTGGACCAATCACATTTAACCATTCATGACATCACATTTGTCTGTTGGTTCGGCTCACCGCGTGATGTGACCGGGTCTGGACCTGGTTCTGGTCACGGCGCCACATAGTGGCGGGCCTGTTGGGTCAGACTGGCCTGGTCCTCGGTTCTACCGAACATCACCACCTGCAGCTCGCCGCTCACCTGCACACACACAGCTGAGCCTGAGAGGCAGAGCAGAACCCGGTTCTGGTTCTGAGCCGGGCCTGGCCATTACCTCGAACGGGTTGGTTCTGTTGGCCGGACACTCAGGCGAGCCCTGGTTGGGAGCGTGCTGCTGGGCCCACCACACCTCCAGCTGCTCGTCCAGCGGGAAGCATTCAAACTCATCGCAGGTCGGGACGAAGCGGGCCTGAGCCGGAACCGCCGAGCCGGACGGGCCCTGGACCTTCTGCTGGCCCGAACCGGAACCGACTTGGACCTGTGAGGCCGAGCCGGTCCCGTTCTGACTCTGTAGGATGGAGCTCAGCAGGCTCTCCCCGTGAACCTGCAGGTCGAAGGTCAGGAAGGTGAGGCTCTGATAAGGAGAACCTGGTTGTGAAGGTCATGTCAAGGTCATGAGAGGGACATTAATAAGGAGGTCTGGACCGGGCCGGGCCCGGCAGGAAGAGGATCAGGGAGGAAACCTAAACCGAACAGAACCAAATAGGACACAGAAGCCACGACATCGGACCCGACAGAATCCACTTGGACCCGACAGAACCCACTTTGGACCCGACAGAACCCACTTTGGACCCGACAGAACCCTCTTTGGACCCGACAGAACCCTCTTTGGACCCGACAGAATCCACTTGGACCCGACAGAACCCTCTTTGGACCCGACAGAATGTTCTGTGTCAGGCTGACCTCAGAGCTGCAGCTGGACTGCTGGCTGTCAGGGTCACTGCTCCTCTCTCCGCCTGTCAGGTTCATCATCAGTCTGGAGCAGGCTGCCACCTGGAGCGCGCGCACACACACCCACACACACACACACACACACACCCACACACACACAGGGCTCATCTTGAGCTCCTGCCGGCGGCCGGTCGGCGGCGGTCGGCTGGACTCACCTCGTCCTGGCAGTCAGGCACCTTGAGCGGTGTTGGCGTCTCCGGAGCCGAGGGGAACAACGCTCTGATCTGCTCCGTCCTGAATGGACAAATAAGGAGTTAGGGTCAGGGGTCACAAGAGTTCAAAGTGAGAAAGGCCGGAGCGGACCTGGAGCCGAGGCTGCAGTGGACGCAGCAGACGTTCTGGTGTTTGAGGGAGCAGAGCGGCGTGGAGGTGAGCGGCGGGCGCTGGAAGCTCAGCTCCTCTGCAGCACTCAGGCTGAAGACCTGGGACAGGTAGACACTGAGACGGCCGGCCTGAGGGACACCTGGACATGTCTCTGTCTGTCTCTCTGTAGTTCTACCTCAGCGGGGGAGAAGACTGCTGCCTCCATCATGCTGCTCCTCTCCCAGGATGAGGACGAGTCCAGGAAGGACGCTCCTTCATCCGTCTTCATCAGCTGCTCCTTAACACCTGGAACCTGCACAAGACAGCAGCTGTCTCACCTGTCCTCAGGAAGCTGGGACCGGCCTTACCACGTCGCCTTACGTAGCTCCTGCTCAGGTCAATGACGGACGGCGAGTCCTCTCTGAGCAGCGGCGCCTCTGGAGACGGGTGTGATGTCATTTCCTGGTAGCTCCAAGCCTCCAGGTTCTGGGACGAGCAGGACTTCTGCTGGGGACCGAGACAGACATGGGGATGATCCCAGAGGACAGACATGGGCAGCGTCCAGTGGATGGCTTTACCATCTCCATCAGCTCGGTGGATGCGCCCTGCTTGCAGCCTGAACAGGAAGCGGGAGCCCAGGTGGAACACAGGTGGGCGGAGTTTCCATGCGGTCTGCAGGTGCTCTGATTGGAGGAGAAGCTGGACTCGTCTTTGATGGTGGACAGACTGTCGGCCTGCAAGGACACAGATCAGCGTCGGTGTCCCGACCAACTAGAGGTATCCTGCTGACTGGGGATGGACCTTAGTCTGGGCTCTGCGGGAAGTGTGGTTCCTGGTCCCAGGTCTGGGGGCGGAGCTTGAGCCGTGCAGCTGCAGGAAGTGCAGGTAACCCTCCTTCTCCACCTTCCGCTTCAAGGTGGAGTTCCAGTGATTCTTTATGGAGTTGTCTGTTCTGGAAGACACGGCAGAGGAGACACACCAGAGGCTGCAGACAGGTCAACGCACCTGCAGACAGGTCAACGCACCTGACACAGGTCAACGCACCTGACACAGGTCAACGCACCTGTTTGCAGTGTTAAAAAGTTGAAAAAGGTAAGTAAATTTCCAACCAGACTCAGACAGGTCCTGGAGGACCTTCCAGAGGAAGTAGCACCTCTACATTTGTACTTTAAGCAGGTGGGGTACCTGCCAGGTAGCAGCTTGGAGATGTCGGCCCAGCGGTTGCCTAGCAACCTGTGGGCCTGGCACACCACCCTGTCCTCCTCGGCCGTCCAGCTGCTCTTCTTCACCGCCGGGTTCAGGTGGTTGTGCCAGCGCTCTCGACACTGCTTCCCATTGCGAGTGTGCAGATGTTTGGCGATGAGCGACCAGCGCTTCACACCGTACTTCTGGACCAGCTCCATGACCTAAACATGAAGTGACATCAGATCCAGATGGGAGGGAGGCACAGAGCGGCAGGGGTGAACGGTCCTCACCCGCCGGTCCTCCTCCTGGGTCCATGGGCCTTTGACCAGCTCTGGGTTCTTGATCTGCTGCCAGCGTCTCTGACACTGCACCTCTGACCTATGACCCTGAAAGAAGGAAAGTGAGAGCGCCTCCCACTGGTCACCACCACAGACTCGACACCAGATGTCTGACTGAGACGCTCACCCTGAAGGACAGCGCCACTGAGGACCAGCTGCTGGCTCCACGCTCCTTCACCAGGCGCCGCAGGAGCTCATCCTGAGGAAGAGCATGACTACCATCATCATCACCATCATCATCATCACTACCATCATCATCACCACCACCACCATCATCATCACCATCATCACCACCACCACCATCATCACTACCATCACCACCACCACCATCATCACTACCATCATCATCACCACCATCATCACTACCATCCTCATCATCATCACTACCATCATCATCACCACCACCATCATCATCACTACCATCATCATCACCACCACCATCATCACTATCATCACCATCATCACCACCATCATCACTACCATCATCATCACCACCACCATCATCATCACCATCATCACTACCATCATCATCACCACCACCATCATCACTACCATCACCACCATCATCATCATCATCATCACCACCACCATCATCACTACCATCATCATCACCACCATCATCATCACTACCATCATCATCACCACCACCATCATCACTACCATCATCATCATCATCATCACCACCATCATCACCACCACCATCATCACTACCATCATCCTCACCACCATCATCACTACCATCATCATCACCACCACCATCATCACCACCATCATCACTACCATCCTCATCATCATCACTACCATCATCATCACCACCACCATCATCATCACCATCATCACTACCATCATCACCACCATCATCATCACCACCACCATCATCACTACCATCATCATCACCACCATCATCATCATCATCATCATCATCATCATCACCACCATCATCACTACCATCATCATCATCATCATCACCACCACCACTACCATCATCATCATCATCATCATCACCACCACCATCATCACTACCATCATCACCACCACCACCATCATCATCACCACCACCATCATCACCATCATCACTACCATCATCATCATCATCATCACCACCATCACTACCATCATCATCATCACCACCACCATCATCACTACCATCATCACCACCACCACCATCATCACCACCATCATCATCACCACCACCACCATCATCATCATCACCACCATCATCACTACCATCATCATCATCATCATCATCATCACCATCATCACTACCATCATCATCATCACCACCATCATCACTACCATCATCATCATCATCATCATCATCACCACCACCATCACTACCATCATCATCATCATCATCATCACTACCATCATCACCACCACCACCATCATCACCACCACCACCATCACCACCATCATCATCACCACCACCACCACCACCATCATCACCACCATCATCACTACCATCATCATCATCATCACCACCATCATCACTACCATCATCATCATCATCACCACCACCATCATCACTACCATCATCATCATCATCACCACCACCATCATCATCACCACCACCACCATCATCACCACCACCATCATCATCATCACCACCACCACCATCATCACCACCACCACCATCATCACTACCATCATCATCACCACCACCATCATCACTACCATCATCATCATCATCATCACCACCACCATCACCACCACCACCATCATCATCACCACCATCATCATCACTACCATCATCATCACCATCATCATCATCATCATCATCACCACCATCATCACTACCATCATCATCATCACCACCATCATCACTACCATCATCATCACCACCACCATCATCACCACCATCATCACTACCATCATCATCACCACCATCATCATCACCACCACCATCATCATCATCACCACCATCACCCTTGCCTCCTCTTTGGTCCATCCAGGCTTCTGTAGAGACGCTTTAGAGAACCTTTTGACCCGTCTGGACCGACTCTTGGAACTGGAACAGAAGAACGCAGTCGAACAGCATCATCATCATCATCAGATGGAGATGCAGTGCACATGGAGAAGAGATGGAGAGCAAAGGTGCGGGAGTGTTTCTCACCTGGTTCTGTGGCTCCAGCTGCTCATCTCTGCCTCTCAGATCAGGTTCAGCCTGATCATCTGCTGAACCTGCAGAACCCAGAGCCGGTTCAGATATCCTGATTAAAAACGTGCTGATGAACCGAATCAGTTCAGATTGGCTAAGTCAGTTAGCCCGGATGTTGAAAAGAATGATTCCTAAACTGATTCGGCTCACTGATTATTTTAGATAACTTTCGGCTCCTCGTGGACAGAACGGATTCATGGACCATAGTGGAACCGATAACAGATCCGGGTGTTCTGGCTCACATTTTATAGAAACTCTGTTCGGATCCGGGTTAATTTAGCTTATATTTCATGGGCAGTGACGGATTTGTGAAATTGGCCCAGAAATTCGGATGGAAGTGGTTGAAACAGCGCAAGTTAGCCCGACCGGTTAGCTCGAAGTTAGCCGTTAAACTGGGCCGTTACAGTCCCGCAGACACCGATCAGACCGCTACAGAAGTCTTTAACGGGCCCGAACCTCTTCCATGGTCCGAGCCTGGTATGATCGAGCAACTGGTACCGTCCTGTTGCAGGGAACTTACCGGCAGAACCAACGGTCGGAGCGAAGAGGCACAGGGCTTCAACGGTTTGAGTTCGGCGCTGAACGGACTAAATCTGCGTTCTGATTGGACAGGACCGAGCCATGACGTCACAAGCTACTCCTACTACAGCTGACATTTTAGGAGACGCCTTAAACCGAAAATCTGAACATTTCTGACATCTTCCTGAAAATTTATGCTCAGGGTGAGATTTTAGTTTTAGTTGTCGAAGTAAACTAGAGAAAAACTAATTTATTATGAATAATTAATCTGAGCTGCGTTAACAGAGACCATGTTGGAAATTCACAAACATCACAACCAACGAGGGCCAGAAATGAAATGGCGGAATTTCTGCAATAAAAGGCACAAATAACAAATAATTCAACACAAAAATATACAAACATCTAAAAGTGATGTTAAGATTATCTGGATTATATTTCATCAAAAGAAAATGTAAATATACAATTTTAAACAAAACATTTGTTTAAAATGTTTTGTTTAAACAAAACATTTTTATCCCTGGAATGTTTATATAAAACATTCCAGGGATACGTCAGAGTCAAAACCTGATTTTATGTATATATAAAATGTAATTGGTTAAAATGGCTGAGCCACACAATACTCAGTTTCCCTTGATCCTTTGCTGGATGACGCAGAAACAAAATCCCGCCCGTTGCGCAGGTTTCCCAGCATGCTTTTCACCGGGCCGAGAAGAAGAGGCGTCATGATGCAGTCCGCTGGCGGTTAATGTGATAAATCTGTTCATATTAGGTGATTAATCTGCTGGTATTGGGGAAGGATTCTGTGCACCATCTGCCGGTGAAGGTTGAGCTCCTCATGGTTCTCCAGAACCGGCCTGCAGGAGAACCCAGTCTGTTGACAGCCAGCTAGCTGATTGTTGGTGAGTTTCTACCGGAACCGCCGTCGCCATTAAAGATGCTCATATGGCAGAAACGGGTCAGTACCGAATCGAAAACCGACGTTTAAAAGCTCGGAACCTGCAGGGACCCAGCGGTTTGTTGTGACTCCATCTGGAGGGATCTACTAGGGAAACATTCCTGCCGTCCCTGCGCCCGGTTAGGCTGTTAGCTGCTGCGGCTAACACTCTCGGCATCAGCGCTGCTGGGTTCGGTTAAAGATCGGGGCTCCAGAACCAGGACCCAGGCATTAAATATCAGACACAGAGAATCAGAACCAGGCATTAAGCTTCACCTCAGCACAGTTTTACCTCTAAACGCTTAAACCCTGGAGCAGAGAAGCTAATCCTGGGGTTGAAGCTGCTAGCTGCTGCTAACGGCCGCTGCTGTTAGCACCAAATGAGCCCAAAGCAGGGAAGTTTAAAATAATGATACAATTATATTTATAATGCTCTTTACATGTAAAGCTCAACGTGCTACCGAATTACAATAAAAACATGAATCCACGTAAAAACTAACAGCAATAGGTTCAAACAGCAGAGGCTGGAGGACAGAAGCTGTGGGGTCATTAGGAACACGGTTCACCCGGAAGCACTAGTGGATTGACTTCTGACCCCCTCCCGTTCAAGCACTCAGCATTTCCACAGTGAGGGGGTGAATTCAGTTACATTACACAGCTGGACTTACTTTCATATTTTCTTTCCCTAAAAACAAAGTTTTGGGTAAATAAGCAGGAAAATGACTCACTGAAAGTTAAAAGGAGAGGAGCAGGTCAGCAACAGAGGGCATCTCAGGCCACGACAGAAAGGTTGCACATAATTACCAGGATAAAAATTAATATCAATAAATCCACATGATAAATGGTAATCAGTTCTCTGCGTTTCCAGCATCAGCTGCTATTAGGTGTAGCACGAATCGCAGATATCTGCCAGATGTGTGTTGTCTGAAATGTTGCTAACATAGCAAGGAAGTTATTGAGTTGGCAACAGCGTGTTGACTATTGTTACTTGAAAACGTGCAACATGACCTGGTGGGCGGAGCTAAAAGTCAGCTATGGAGAGGCTCCTCCCAGCTGCAGGGAGCAGCTGTCTGCCACCAGTAACCGTAGAGTTTTAATTGATGGTTCGATTCCTGGTCCGTTGTTTTCGTCCCTGAACAAAAAAATTCATCCACCTTACCTGCTGGTGTTGGGGTCAGAAGGGCTGATGGTGCAAAAATGTGCAGCCTGTGTTCTGTGAGCCTGTTGGGGCAGCTGCAGCTACAATCAGTAGCCATCATCCATCATCACCGTGTGAATGAGGCCTTTCCGGTTTCAATTGGAGATTTAAATGGTTTTACAAATAAAGTGGACTATTATTATTATAATCTGCCTTCTGTGGTCCCATCTGTACTGCAGGTTAAGCTGGTCACCATGGCGACAGACGTGGGCTCGCCGCAGCGGTTCTTCCACATGCCGCGCTTCCAGCACCAGGCGCCGCGACAGGTGTTCTACAAGCGGCCCGACTTCGCGCAGCAGCAGGCCATGCAGCAGCTCACCTTCGACGGGAAGCGCATGAGAAAGGCCGTCAACCGCAAGACCATCGACTACAACCCGTCCGTCATCAGATACCTGGAGGTACCCGACCTCAGAACCGGCCCGGTTCCGGCCCGCCACGGTGCCCGTTAACCCGGCTGTGTCCGTCTCTTTTCAGAACCGCCTGTGGCAGCGCGACCACCGGGACTTCAGGGCCATCCAGCCCGACGCCGGCTGCTACAATGACGTGAGTCACACCGCACCGGGTCGGAACCGGACCAGGACCTGACAGTAACCCAACCAGAACCTGACCAGAATCCGACTGGAACCTGGCCTGAACTGGACCATAGCTGGTCCCGGACCTGGCCCCAACCTGACCAGAACCGGACTCTAACCGGGATAGAACCGGGCCCTAACCGGACTGTTTGTTCTGCAGCTGGTTCCTCCTCTGGGAATGCTCAACAATCCGATGAACGCCGTCACCACCAAGTTCGTCCGGACCTCCACCAACAAAGTCAAGTGTCCCGTCTTCGTCATTAGGGTGAGAGGCCGCCGCTCTGCCGCATAACTTCCTGTCTGTGTTTGAGTCTAACTGGTTGTCCTGGTTCTGTCTGCAGTGGACCCCTGAGGGCCGCCGGCTGGTGACCGGGGCCTCCAGTGGAGAGTTCACCCTGTGGAATGGACTCACCTTCAACTTTGAGACCATTCTACAGGTAAAGCTCCACAGACCCAGGTTCTGGTCGCCCCGATGGAACCGGACTGGACTTAGCTTCTGTTGATCCAAACCTCCTCCAGAACCTTTAGTTAGGCCAGGGTAAGGTTAGGGTTAGGCCCCTGGGGCCCCTGTGGCCCGTAGAGCGTAAACCGTTCCCAGCTTCGGGCTGCTAGCACAGCGCCTGTTACTGCTAGCTTGTAAATCTCTGAATGGACTAAAGATTTGCTGCTACTGGATCAACCTTCCGGACCTCTCAGGTTCTGATTTCAGAACCAGACACGGAGAAGCAACATTCAGCTTCTATGCACCACAAATCTGGAACAAACTTTCAGAAAACTGAAAAACAGCCGAAACCCTGAGCTCCTTTAAATTGAGGCTAAACCCAGCTGGTTGAGTTGATTAATTATTAATGAAACATTGACAGATTAACAGATTTGATGCGTCTGGATCATTTTAACGATGACCAGATGTAATGTTTTACTGGTTTTCACAACTGTTGACTATATGATGATGATTTTATGTTTTCATGATGGAACGAGCTTTGAACTGCCTTAGTGCTGAAATGTGCCATACAAATACACTTGATTGATTGTTAGCCGCTATAGCTAATGACGCAGCCTTTGAGTCATGTCAACACAACCAGACTGTTCTGATGCAGCATGAGCAGGAATCTGTCACAACAGTTATATTAGACTATCAGGATTCAACACTAAAAAACAAACTTTTCCCACAAAGAACATCCAGACGGGTACAGTTTCATGTCTTCAGGCTTGATGTTTATTAAGAAGTGATCACCTGGACACAGCGGGTGGGGTAAACATCTGATGATCTGTCGTTAGTGTTGACTGAACCGAAACACAGCAAACCGCAGCAGCTAGCATACCTCATCTACCTCACACTTTCTGTTTAAACTTTTTTATTTACTGATTTAATTTAAACAAAAATTAATTTAGGTGCATCTAAACATGCTAAATGTTTTCAAAGTTAGCTAAACTGCTAAGCTGAAAATTAGCTCTGCTCTCTATCTCAGTTCTCACCACTGTGTGGAAGGTAGCACCTGACCTCTGACCTCCTGACCCCTCTGTGTGTGCAGGCCCATGACAGCCCGGTGCGGGCCATGACCTGGTCCCACAACGACATGTGGATGCTGACGGCGGACCACAGCGGCTACGTCAAGTACTGGCAGTCCAACATGAACAACGTCAAGATGTTCCAGGCTCACAAGGAGGCCATTAGAGAAGCCAGGTTTGCTCCCAGTCTCTGTGGCTCAGGCCACCAGGGGGCGCCGCCACGCGCCCCCAGGCTTTGGTTTGGTTCTGAGCAGCGATCTGCTGTTGGATCTGTACATCATGAGCCGTCTGTGTTCTGAGTAAAGTCATCCTGTTTCTACGTTGGACCGGCTCGTTGGTCAATGGGCTCTTTGCACCTAAGGCTCTGACGTCACAACCGCATGCGCAAATGCGGCTCATTTTTTCCCGTTTTCAGTTACCATGACGGCTAGAAAAGACAAAGTCGTATTTCAGAAGCAGATAAATCAATACCATGCACATTGTTGTCTTCCTAATATAATGGGATTTTAAGTTTTCATGGATTTCCAAACGATCCTGAATTAATTAGACGGTGGCTTGTAAATATTGGTCGCTACCAGTTAAAGCTAACGCCGCACAGCAAAGTTTGCAGCCTTCACTTCACTCCGGATCAGCTTCTTCAGCCTAAAGAAGAAGTTAAAGGAGCCTCCTGAGTTATTTCCATGGAATCACTTCTGTATTCAGCCTGAAAGAGTTTATGAGAGAGCAGAGCAGAGCCAGACAGTCGAGCAACTGATCCTCCTGTACAAACTGCTGTAAACACCGTCCTGCTTCACAACAAGCAGGCAAAACTAATAAAATCAAATAACAGAGACCTTAAGGTCATATTTTTCTAAAAGTAACAACTCTGAACCTGAACAGTCAGCTGAACTTTCTAGACACCAGAGCTGCTCTACTGTTAAGCTATCAGGTTGTTGTGCTTCGTTATGCTGCAGAAGCAAAAAGCCTGAACCGTAAAATTCCCGTTACCTGGTCTCTGACACCAACAACAATAAACACACATAATATACTTGAAAATAAGGTAAAAACATCGTCCGTTAGAAAGAATGAAAAATGTTTAGATACTTAAATAGCAAATTTTTACAAGAAAAATGTCAGAGAATATTGCCTACTAGCATAAGCTAAAGCTAATGTTAGTCACAAAGTTTAAAGAAAGTAAAACTCACCTTCGTATCTGTGAATGTATAATGAGGCGAACATCTTAAAACCTTTCTCCAGTTTATTGTTGGGGCTTCGGATCGATGTAAATTATTAATTGTTACCTTGAACAGCCCTGCAAACACCCAGTGGAAAATGACATTTTCAATAGATGGGAAACAATTGAGCCACTTGTCCCCGAACGCTGAAGCTAACGTGCAAAGAGCCCATAAAGTTCTGGTCCGTGACCCCGCAGCAGCCGCTGGGGTCCAAGTGAAGCGTTCACTTCCTGTACAGTGGAACTACGTCTCCCATGATGCAGCTGTACAGAAGCTCCGCCCCCTGACTTGCATCACAAACCTTTAACCTTCAGGTTCTAATGGGTCCAAACGGTTCTGACTGACCAGAACCAGGCTGATGAAACCTACATGTTGAGCAGAAAGACTCCTGAAGATTTCTGCTGGTTCTGAACCCCTGACCCAGGTCCGTTCCCAGCAGAACCTGGTCGGTTCCACCGGTCCTGAAATCCAGTCCTTCTGAACCCACTGGACCGGTTCTGGTTACAGTTTCACATGTTTTAGTTTTAGTCTCCGGAACAACCAGCCGGATCTGTCTGCTGGTTCTGTTGGACCCTTCTTGGTTTTGTAGCTGTTGAACCCATTCCAGATCAGAACCTGCCATTTTCAAACCCAGAACCGGTCCAGTTAACTACGGCCGGCTCTGACGGGCCGTTAGTTAATCGCCATGGAAACGCCTTCAGATGAAGGACCCAGCTCTGAACCGGGTCTCAGATGATACCAGGTGGGTTGAACAGAACCAGACCTGCAGTCATCCCTGAGTTGCTTCAGGAACTGAGAAAAACAGGAAGCCGGGTCGGTTCTGGAACCAGGATGTGACCCGGTGGTTTGTCATGCAAGACAGTCAGATGTTCTGTTAATCAACTGGGCCGGGTCGGTTCTGATGGTTTCCTTCAGAGGTGGTGATGATCCAACTGGGCCAGAACCTTCAGCACATCCAGAACTGCAGGGTTCGGTTCTACTGACTGAAATGGATCCAGATCTCCGCAGAGGTTCATCTACACAACTGGTCCAGAATCGGTTCCGATAATCCAGAACCACAGGTTCTGATTGGAAGATTGGTTGTGGCGGATGTAAAGCCGGTCCAGAACCAGCTCTGGACCGGCTTTAAGGTCCACCAGAACCGGCCCAGCTTTGTGACTCCTCTTTCTCCTCTTCGTCCTCAGCTTCTCTCCCACCGACAACAAGTTCGCCACCTGCTCCGATGACGGCACCGTCCGGATCTGGGACTTCCTGCGCTGCCACGAGGAGCGGATCCTTCGAGGTACCAGTTCTGGATCCGTCAAAACCGATACGAACCGCAGCAGAACCTCTGACGGTGTGTTGTGGTTGTACAGGTCACGGCGCCGACGTGAAGTGCGTGGACTGGCACCCCACCAAGGGGCTGGTGGTGTCCGGCAGCAAGGACAGCCAGCAGCCCATCAAGTTCTGGGACCCCAAGACGGGTCAGAGCCTGGCCACGCTGTGAGTACCACGCCCATCAGAACCCGACCGCGGCGCCCGCAGAACCTCACCGCCACACCTGTCCCTCCCCAGCCACGCCCACAAGAACACGGTGATGGAGGTGAAGTGGAACCTGAACGGGAACTGGCTGCTGACGGCGTCTCGCGATCACCTCTGCAAACTCTTCGACATCCGGAACCTGAAGGAGGAGCTGCAGGTGTTCCGGGGCCACAAGAAGGAGGCCACAGGTGAGGGGGCACCAGGACCGGTACCAAGACCGGTTCCCCTGAGCCTGTGACATTCAGATCAAGCAGAGAATCAGACCTGCAAATTGGTCTACAACCATGACCTCTGACCTCTGCTGTTGTATCCTCAGCGGTCGCCTGGCACCCGGTCCATGAGGGTTTGTTCGCCAGCGGAGGCTCTGACGGGTCGCTGCTGTTCTGGCACGCTGGGTAAGAAACTGATCAGAACCAGACGGTGTCGGTAGGGGCCATCTTGGTACCGTGAACTGGTGACCCGGTACCGTGTTGGCACTGTGACCTGGTACCTTGACTCTCTGCAGGGTGGAGAAGGAGGTGGGCGGCATGGAGATGGCCCATGAAGGGATGATCTGGAGTCTTGCCTGGCACCCTCTGGGTCACATCCTGTGTTCTGGTTCCAACGACCACACCAGGTATGCATCTGTACTGGTACCGATACATGACCCGCACAGAACCAGTACCAGGCAGGAACTCCACATGCTGTCTCTGGTTCTGTTCTACAGTAAGTTCTGGACCAGGAACCGACCCGGGGACAAGATGAGAGACCGGTACAACCTGAACCTGCTTCCCGGAATGTCGGAGGACGGCGTGGAGTACGGTAAGCTGCAGAGGCCAAGCAGAACCAGAATCTTTGGATCTTAGTATCTGCAGCAGAAAGTTCTGTTTGTGTCCAGATGATGTGGAACCCAACAGCCTGGCCACCATTCCTGGGATGGGCATCCCAGAGCAGCTAAAGGCGGCCATGGAGCAGGAGCAGAGCAGTAAGTTCTGGAGAACCGGACCGGTATAAAGGTCTCAGGTGTTCCTCTGAGGTCTCAGGTGTTCCTCTGGCGCTGCCCCACCTGCAGGTAAAGAGGCGGCTGCCGAGGTGGAGATGTCCATCCCTGGACTGGACTGGGGGATGGACGAGGTGATGGGCCGGGACTCCAAGAAGGTTCCTCAGAAGAAGGTTCCGTACGCCAAACCGATCCCGGCGCAGTTCCAGCAGGTATGCGCCCACACCTGACCCGGAGGATGTGATGTCATGTAACCGTGGTGACCGATGTCGGATGTCTGCCTGCAGGCTTGGGCGGAGAACAAAGTTCCCATGATGCCCCCATCTGCAGATCTGTCAAAGGACCGGAACCTGGAGCAGAAGGTGGAGGGGAAGAAGAAGACCCAGGCGGAGCTGGAGCAGGAGATGGCGGCGCTGCAGTACACCAACCCTCACCTGCTGGAGGTAAACATCAACCCCTTCAGGTTAAAGTCTACCAGAACGGATCAGAACCAGAACCTGTCCATCATCAGTGGCCAACAGAATCTCATTAGCATTAGCAGCTCTGAATCTGTCCAGGCCGTTGGGATTTTAGATCAGAATGGAAGATTAGATCTATAGATCTGTAATTTATTCATCCATCTTGATCCAGAGTGAAACTAGATCTACATTAGAAGGCCGTGGTGCCGACCTTCAGCGGGTCCAGAGTCTGACCTCCGCAGGTCGGAGTGAGTCTGCAGTGCTAAGAGAGGCTAAGATAGCATTAGCTTCTGGCTATCAGAGTAAATCAGGCAGATTCAGAACCAACAAAGGTTCTAAGATCCAGCGGTTCTGACTTGGTTCTGTTTGTCTGCAGCAAATGAAGATGAGCCAGATGAACTCGGATGGGAATATGGGCCCCCCCCAGGGACTGGGCTCCATGCCCCCCTTTCCGGGCCCCGGGGGGCCGGGCCCTCCTGGTCAGCAGGGCTACGCTCCAAACATGCCTCACCAGCAGATGGCGCCCCCCATGGGCCCCGGAGGGATGCAGCAGCCCTTTATGCAGCCTGGACAGATGGGCCCTCCTTCTGGGCCCCCATCGCATCAGGGACCCCCTCAAGGCATGATGGGCTCCTCAGACATGCAAGAACCACAGAGACATCCTGGCCCACCGAGACACATGGGCCCCCCAGGACCTCATGGGATGGGGCCCAGAGGCATGCAGGGGCCCCCTGGTGGGATGATGGGGCATCCTCCTCGAGGAATTGGTTTAAGGGACCCTCAAGGGGCCCCGCCCCAAGGGAACATGATGGGTCCACAGGGCCAAATGCAGGGTGGAATGATGGGGCCCCCACCCAGGACACACGGCAACATGCCTAACAACTATGGGATGGGCAACATGCAGGGGCCCCAAGGAGGCATGCAGGGCCCCCCGTACATGCAGCACCAGGTGAGTGGGGGGTGCAGTGGGGCCCATCTGGCTGCAGGTCTGCATGGAAATTAACAGCTTTGGTATCTGCAGAGCCAGAACTCGGGACCCATGATGCACGGGATGGGGCCCCCGGGGCCCAACAGCAAAGGTCAGTAGATGTGCGGTCCCTCAGGAGTTTACCAGATGTTTGTGTTCTTCATGGTGGCGTCTGTTGTTTTTCCAGGAGACCATCGAGGGCCGCCCCCAAACCACCACATGGGTCCCACAGACCGGCAGGGACCCGGGGGGCCCGGAGGCCCGGGGGGGCCAGACCAAGGCTCTTACTGGGGAGACGGCCAGCAGGGCCGGAGGGGCCCCCAGGATGGAGGACAGGACTTCCACAGCCGGGGGGAGGACAGCTGGAGGCCGGGGTACCAGGGGGGGGGCCATCGGGGGGGAGGGCACCGGGGGGGCGGGGCCTGGGGCTCCGACGACCGCTTCGGTGCGGGGGACTTCAGAGGACGGCGGGACGACAGGTGGGCGAGCTGCGTCTGTGTTGGTGAGGCTGGTTCTGACCCGATCTGACCGGTTCCGGCTCCTGTTGCAGGTTCCGAGGGGGCGGGGCAGGCCGAGGGGGGCGGGGCTACACCGAGGACTACGGCAGCCAGGAGGAGGGCTTTGACGGCGTCGACGAGGTCGGCCGAGGCTGGGAGTCCGGGGGCCGAGGGAGGCCCCCCCGAGGAGGAGGTGAGGGGTCGGGGGTCGGGGCCAGTGATGCGGGACGTGTGAAGGGACGGCCGTCTGTCTGTCACGCTGACCCTCGTCTCCTCCTGTCCTCAGGACACGACGGGTTTCGGGACGACGGTTCGTCTCCTGGAGGGCGGGAGCGTCCCTCGTCCATGCAGGGGATGGACATGGCGTCCCTGCCGCCCCGTAAGCGTCCCTGGCAGGACGGCCCCGGGACCGGGGACCACGAGGCTCCAGACGGAGGTCAGTGATTCATGACTTTCAGGCTGTTTTCAGACCGGATAGTCCGGTAGACTCGTTTCGATTGGGGACTAAAGTTGAAGCGTCTGTTACAATTTCAGAACTGTAGTTCACATTCACACTGCACCGAGTCAAACAACTAAAGCTAACTGAAAAACCTGTTCCCCCCATCGCCTGTGGGGGCGCTGCACCAAGAACTACTGAAGGAATCAATACAAAACCTCTGAAGAAGGTTTTGAGTCGTAACTTTCTTCTTCACAAAAAGTAAAAAAAACTGAGTGGTGTCAGATTTTAACGGCTGTTAAATACGCAGGCGGGCGGGTAGTTGGTTCTGCATCCACACATGGACAAGCAGCATTCAGCTTCTAAGCAGCACAAATCTGGAACAAACTTCCAGAAAACTGAAAACCAGCTGAATGAAACCCTGAGCTCCTTTAAATCCAGACTGAAACCAGCATCTTAAATGAAACGTTTGCTCTTCGATCGATTGACTCGGATCCGTTTCATTTTAGTTCTGACTAAAAATCTCTGATCTTAAATGATAAATACTCTGATTTAGTAAATGTTTTTCCGAACATTCTCGTACAGCTTTGCATTAAACACTTTCTTGCAAAATGAAAGTAGAATTTGTAAATGTTTCACAGTATATAATCTGTTATTAATAACGGGGCTCCTTCTCCTGATTTCTCTTTTTTGCATCAATTTCATAGTTTTTTATCATTCATTTCTACTGAATCTTTTGCTGAATCTCAGGATTTTCCCTCTTCATGTTTCTGTGTCTCTGCAGGCGGACGACCTCAGAGGGACGACGGCGGCGGCTACGGGCCCCCGGGGCGCGGCGGGCGGGGCGGCTGGGTCCCGGGGCTGAGGAGGGGGGGGCCGCCACCCAGAGGGGGGCCGAGGGCAGGGGGGCGGGGCCGGTAGGACTGTTCATGTGACCTGGCTCACCCTGGAGGGGGCGTGGCCTCTCAGAGGGGCGTGGCCACCTGATGTAGAGACTCAGTTTTGTTTCTGCAGGTTTTCTAACAGATTTCTATGTGTTTGTGTTTTCACCGAACTGGACAATAAAGATTCACACTTGAACTGCTGGCAGTGGGGCGCCCCCTGTGGGCCGCCCAAATAACGTGTTTGATTGGTCAGAATCAGACGGCAGGTTCTGGTTCTGACCCGCTGACTCCCTGTATTCATAATAAAGGAACCGGTCCACCTTAAATCCCAAACGGAGAACGAGCCGGATGGATTTCTGCTTCAACGCCAGAACCAGAACCCGTCTGATGGAACAGGTTCTGGTTGGAGAATCCCAGGGTTCCTATGGAATCTGAAGCGGTCCAATTGGACCGGCTCCCAGTGATGTCACTGATTTTATTCCTTCATCTCCCACCAGGTTGTTTTTTTGATATGGAACAGGGACAAACTGTGGGGTCCAGTCTGGGTTTTCATGTCTGTAGAAAGGTTCTAGAAGGTTCTGCTGGACTTTTCCATGTCAAAGTCAGGGAGTCTCATTTTGGAAAAACATCAAACTATCCAGAACCTCCGGAACCAAGTGATAAAACCCAGTCGGCTCGTAGAACCTGCGGTACAAGGAAGGCAGGACAGGAAGACCAGTAAAGACCCAGTCCGCAGGTAGAACCTGTTTTATTAACAAAGCTACAACAACTCAGAACCAGAACCCACCACCCCCCCAAAAAAAGTCTCAGTTTTTGGATCAGTTTTTGTACTTTGGACCAGATCCTCCTGGCAGTCAGCGCCCAGGGTTTAGTCCTGCAGAGGAAAGTCTCGATCCGCTCCGGTTCCGCCTCTATGTTCGGTTCCGCTCAGATCGACAGGGTTCTGCCGCTCACGGTCCTCTTGAGGACGGAGAAAGTCCAGCCGCCCAGAACCCGGATCCCAGCGCTGCCCCCGGGCAGCAGCGCCAGCAGGCAGCCCAGGATGAGCGCCACCTGCAGGCCGGCTCCCAGCGCCGTCAGCACGGTGCTGTGGAGGCCCAGGGCGGCGTAGAGCGTCCCGGCCAGGGCGGCCAGGTAGGCCGCGGCCCCGGGGGAGCGGTGCAGGCCGGCCAGCAGCCGGCCGGGCCCCCGCAGCGCCGCCACCGCCGCCACGGCGAACAGCGAGCCCAGCGACCAGAGCAGCGCGAACTTCCGGGCGTAAAGCAGCAGCAGCGGGGCGTAGAGGGCCGACAGCCCGAAGCACAGAGCCGACATGGCCGCGCACAGCCCGAACCCCACCAGGCGCTGCTTCCGGGTCAATCCGGGCAGGCACGGGTCCGGGTCGGCCGACCAGGGCCAGGAGGAGCCGGAACTGCCGCCGGAGTTCTCCTCGGACCACGGACTGGACCACCGGCCGAACCAGCTGCCCGGTACCGCTTCCGGTTCGCCCACTTCCACCAAGGTGCTGGAGCTGGACTTGGTTCCGCCGCTTTTGGACTGGGTCAGGTACTCCTGGAGCTGCCGGTTCAGTTCGGCCATGACGGTCGGGTTCCTGACTTCTTCTCGGGGGAGAGGGGTTCCGATGGTGTGTGCTGCCTCTTCCGGTCAGAGGCAGAACTGCAAGAACAAACATTCAGCTCTGACCGGAACCGAACCGTCTGGTTTTATGGAGCTAAAACAGTCTCATAATTCACAGGATGAGATCCACACTTGTATTTTTGATGCAAACACAAATATATCTTGATTTTCAAGCTGCTTCTGGCCTGAGTTGCTCCATTTGAGTGAATTTTGAGACTCAAGCCACAAATGTCTTTGTTTAATAAAAGGTCTATCTGACTGGGTGATCAGTAACCAATCAGATTACCGTATTTTCCGGACTATAAGTCGCAGTGTTTTTCATAGTTTGGCCGGGGGTGCGACTTATACTCCGGTGTGACTTATGTGTGGAAATTTGCACACAATTATATCATATTGCATGTTATTTTCACACTAAACTGCAAGAGGGCGCTCTAGGCCTGTGTTATTCTACCTTCGGAGAGGTAGAAGAAGTTAGCCGAGCTGTTTACAAGCCACACATGGATGGTTCAGTAAACTTGTTAGCATGTTATTTATGCTATAGTTATCTGAATAAGTCTTAATATGTTAACATACCAGGCACGTTCTCAGTTCGTTGTTTGTCATGTAACGTTAGCATACCGTACAATTATCCAGCCTGTTGTTGCCTCTTTTCTATTTTTATTGCCTTTCAAGGTGACATGTCTATTCTTGATGTTGGATTTTATCAAATAAATTTCCCTCAAAAATGCGACTTATACTCCGGTGCGACTAATAGTCCGGAAAATACGGTAACCCATTCCAGCCGCGCTGTAGCCATGACGACGCTCTGACAGTTTGGACCTCAGCCTGGCTTCTGGCAGCGACAAAGGAGCGGTAAGTAAAATATCTAACATAGTTATTTATCCCAATGTTATGATTATCGTGAATCTCGTCCTGTGCATTTGAGAATTATGAGACTGTTGTAGCTCCATATGGTTCCTAGAGAATAAAGAAGTCATGGAACTTTACTCAGCATTCTGTTTGTTTCAGCACATTTAATTGATCAGAACTCACTAAATACTCAACAGATTTCCACACTTTTTCCTGTCAACCTCATTCAAACAACTATCATTTACAAGAACATTTATTTTTTAAAGTATTAAGTTTTGGATTGATACATGGTTCAACATATTTAAATTATATATATA